>ML736325.1:25485-73806 GCA_009193595.1 Aspergillus bertholletiae | reverse complement strand
CAGGCGGCTAGCTTCACTGCCCCTTTCGGGGTGCCTAACAGATAAGGGATTGATTCAGAGGGTGTTCCTGGGGGTCTAGGTAGGCGTCTCTTTGCAATATAGCAGAAGAAAAAGTGTGTTGGGGGCTTTCTTGCTCCACCGCGGCAGAGAAGGTGCGCAGATTTGTGGTTAAACCGCTCATGGTAGACTGCAAAGTCTCCATGGCCTGTACGAGCAGCCAGAATCCGGGCTAGAATGGGTCTCGGGAGTTTTAGTTCAGCAGGGCGCCGGGGGAAGGTGGTAATCCAGAGATCTTGGTAGGATTTTGGAGCTGTGGATTGCCAGTGTCTTTGTAGAGCAGATATAGCATCTGTTTTTGCCTTTCGTCTTAGGGAGGCGTAAGAGTATCTGCTTGAAGGAGGGGGATTCATGGCAGCTCCTTTCTTTGCAGCTAGGTCGGCTGCTCCATTCTCGGGTATTTGCATGTGCCCAGGGACCCAGCAGATCCGTACGGAGCCGCCGTCTGTATATGGAAATCTCTCCCGTGTAAGCCAGGTTGAAGCCAAGGCCCTGAAAGATTCAAAGACCCCTTGAGATGAGCCGGTGAATGATGTTAGGAGCCGGGTGGCTACCTCTAGATTATCTAGACAAATCCAGAGATTAGTTGCATAGCAAGCTGTATGGAGTTCTAAAGCCGCTTTAACTCCTGCTAGGGCTGCTTCGGCTTCAGCGTCAAAGACCTCTTTATTTGGACCAAGAGAGAAGGAGGACTGGAGAAATTGCTTTCCAAATTGATATAAGGCAAGACCAGCACCTGTCATTCCATTTGCTAATTTTGAACCGTCTGTAAAAATCTTTATATCAGTGCCTGGGAGAGAGGTATAGAAGTCTCGAAAGCTAGCAGCTGCCTGCTTCTTAGTCTGTTTGTATGCTCTGATTCGCCGCTGAGCAGCTTCCCGAGATTCCTGAGGAAGCCATGGGGCATGTTGTAGTGGGTTTAGTTATTCTGATTCTGGTAGGGCCAGCACATGTCGTGCAAAGCGGCTGGTTGGATAGCCCATTCGGGCTATTCTTTCTGCTCTCCTGCGGCGGATAGGTCAGTTACATATGGGGCAGGCCACGCGCAACTAGCCTAACCATTTTTGGAGATCATGTGATGTCCCGTCTAATTGGCCCACTTTGCGCGTCCTAAACTTTTCATTACCTTACCAATCACCTACACCGCCCTGGATTTTAAAAAATTAATTTTATAGTATTTAAGAGCACAAAGCAATTATGTATTGTGATGAAAGTACCTTATGTTGGTTGGGGAATTTCAGCCAGTCAAGCGGCCCCACAGTAGGAATGTTACTTAGGGCACGGTAGATCACGAATCAATGAAATCATCAGGATGAACTCTCCGTAGACCGCAACTAGGAGAATGAAACCTCATCTTATCCGTACTGTCATTCCTTCAGGATAAGCTGTAACGAATCACAGTCATCTGCAGGTTTAGAAGGGTGCATTCCCGTCGGGTCTGGGAGTTAAGGTTCAATATTTGATAGATGCAAACGAACAATTTTCTATCTCCGGATTCTTGTACTTCGGGTGTTCCATGGCTTTGCCGAGAAATCTTCAAAGACACCGTGCTGGGTATAGTTACAATCAAGTCTATATCAATGCCCTTAGCGGGGGCCCCACAGTAGGAATGTTGCTGGGGGCACGGTAGATCACGAATCAATGAAATCATCAGGATGAACTCTTAAGATTTTGTATCCATATTACCCCGTAGACGCAACTTGGAGAATGAAACCTTATCTTATCCATACTGGCATTCCTTCAGGATAAGCTGTAGCAAATCACAGTCATCTGCAGGTTTAAAAGGGTGCATTCCCGTCGGGGCTGGGAATTAAGGTTTAATATTTGATAGACGCAAACGAACAATTTTATATCTCCGGATTCTTGTACTCCGGGTGTTCCATGACTTTGCCGAGAAATCTTCAAAGACACCGTGCTGGGTATAGTTACAATCAAGTCTATATCAATGCCTTTAGGGGGGGTGAGGAGCATCTACCATAAATATAAATTAACAACAGGCCCGATTATATAGAGCCAACCGACAGCAATCAACCTTCAAGGAATGTTACACCGCAAGGAAACTATGCATATTCTGCAGCAATCCCATCTTTACATTTCCATTTTTGGGGCGTACTTGCTCTGGAAATTATATCCGATATGGCCCCTAAAGTTTGTTCTGCCCGGCTGTATTTCGACCAGCATCATCCTTAGTGCCATCTGGAGTATGTGGATATATCCAAACTTCCTAGATCCGCTTCGCGAATTACCAACTGTGAAGGTAACTCACCCAAGATATATTGAACTCTATCATGTCTAATCCAGTTTCAATTTTACAAGGGTTATTTTAACTTCATGCGCATCATTTGCGAGTACAACCGGGGCCGAACGCCTCTGGAATGGATACATAGATACCCGACTGCACCCCTGATACGATTCCGAGAGTTTGGGATTTACAACTATCTTGTACTGGCGGACGAGGGAGCTTTGCGAGATGTCTTGGTGAAGAACTCCTATGATTTTGAGAAACCAAAGGAAGTTCGGGCTGCAATCTCAGGCATGGTCGGACACGGTTTGGTCACATCGGAAGGGCCCGACCATCGAGCGCTACGCCTCGCCATTGGCTCGGGGTTCAATATCCATAGTGCGCGGAAGTTTTATACAGTTATTTGGCAGGAGACTCGTGAGTTCCTAGCTCGATTACAACAGGACATTGCGAAAGGATCTTCACATAATCCGGAAGCTGATGGACTGATTGATGTTAACAACGTCTTCCGGTAAGACTTTTGGGCCAACATCAAGCCTTTATTATGTTATGTCACTTGGCCAGCGGCTAACAAGTCCTAGTCAGCTGTTTATCAACATTATTGGAATAAGGCTGGTAGGAGACCATTGGCGTGGAGTGCCTGACGGAGCACAGAAGGTTGGCGATGCGTTTGGCAAGATTCTGGAACCTAGTTTAGGAAATATTGTCTCCTTTGCGATGTACCTTGCCTGTCCACGCTGGATTAGTTCGATTATCTCCTGGAGCAATAAAACAGCGAGAAGAGCCGCAAAAGATGATCTTCATGCATTATTTCTGAGCCTCGTGCTACTGCAGCAACAGGAAAATGCACAGAAAGAAAGAAAGTCATCACAGCCCAACCTTATCGATTTAATGATACAACGACACTCATATACAGCTGACATGATCACAGGGCAAATCATGCAAGATTTTACTAGTGTGAGTAAAATATCCAGTCCGTATCAAAGAACAGAGTTGACAGTCGCACCGTAGTTTGAGCTCTTAACTTTCACGATATCCTGGTGCTGCTATGAGTTAGGTTGTGACCAGTCGTTTCAAGCTCGTCTTCGCCGTGAGGTTAAAGACGCTCTTTCTACGAAGGCAGAGGGCTCATGGTCTACTATGGAGTCCCTCCCATTGCTAAACGCATTCTGTTTGGAAGTACTCCGTCTTCATCCCATCGCACCTGTGACTGCTCGACAAGTTATTCGGGATACAACAATTGGAGATGTAAAAGTTTCCCGCGGCACTGGAATAATTATCTGCCCCTATGCCATGGGTCGGTGTAGTCATATATGGGGCCCTCGGGGCAACGAGTTTTACCCTGAACGGTGGATTGTCCGCGATAACCATGGACAGACAAAGATTGACCCCACGGGTGGCACCTCTTCGAAGCATGCTTCCCATCCATTTCTTTTTGGTCGACGTGAATGCCTCGGAAAGGAGCTCGTAATGGCTCAAATACGATGCGTCGTCGCTGCTGTTACTGAGCAGTTTTCCATAGAGTTGCAAGGCACTACTCGGGACAATCCTGTAGGTGGAATGATAACAATTAGACTCCTCAATGGGATGCATGTACGGCTGAAAAAGATAAATGAATGTACCCTGACGGGATACTAATAAGTAAAGGTTCAACCTGAACCAGGCAATCTTCATTACATATACAGTTACTGCTTATTTGCATCATAATATATCTTCGTTCCGTTTTCATTTTCTGGCTTGAGAACCCATACTACGTATGCTAGAATCATTGCGGTCTTTGGAAGATTCCAAGTGCCGGGAAAGTGGTAGAAATCATCTATCTCCATGCGTATTCTAGCATTCCTAAAGAATTTTGGATATTCACAGAGGTCATTACCCATACTTCAAGCTTCAATATTGACTTTAGCTGTGACATCGCATGTTAACTAGTTCTCATTGATAAGCCACCTCTAATGTTAATCGGCTATGTAACTACTCTTCTCTAAAGCCAATAAATAAAGTGCTGAAGCGGCGCCGCCAGGTTCTTTGCAGTTACTCGATTCCAAGGACTGAACCAGAGAAAGGATGAAACACAGTACTGGGGTAGGGTTGAAAGGCTCCTACAGCAGCGTGCCATATATTGTTTCAATGTTGGCCCGTCGTGTTGCACTCTTTCTGCTGGAATGTAGCATCCGGATGCGGCAGACAGTCTTTGGAGCCGGGGTGAACTCACAAAGATACTGATAAATTGTGGGATTTTGGCACCCGCTACTGTTAGAAGTTTCGCATGACGACTCCCACAAATAAAACGACACACTACAATATAACAAACAACCAGAATAATGGTAAGAGGGATGACCAGAGTCTCGTTGTAGAGTATCCCCACTAAGGATCAAAGCCCCCATCTAGCCTGCAGCCAGGGGAGCGAACGGTCCCAATGGAAGTCCTCCATCTGTCCATGCCACGTACAGGAACAGTTTCCATGCAAAAGGCACTCGCCATCCTAGGAATTCGACTATACCACGGGGGTGGAACCACGCTTAGGCGACCCTTCGATACCGTGCGGTGGATGCAGGCAGCCGAGGCAAAATTTAACAACCAAGGCCCTCAATTCCAGCTAGCAGAATGGAATCAATTGCTGGGCGACTTTGGCGCTGTGAGCAACATGCCATGTATTGCCTTCGCAGAAGATCTGAGAGCAGCCTACCCAGAAGCTAAAGTAATCCTCATTCAACGAGATGCAGCATCCTGGGCTGAAAGTTTCCGAGAGGCCTTTGCGCGTCTGTACGACTGGCGGACGGTGTTGATTGCGCGGTGAGTAAATTACTGTCCACTCTTACGCGAGTGTCAATGGATGGTGTGATTGAGTTTGGTTCAATCTAGGCTTGACCGGTGGTCACTGAGGCCATACCGAGGAATGATGCTTTTCATCGCGGACAACTTTTTCGAAGGCTCACCAATGCACAAGAGCAAAGAATGCCTTGAATCCCGATATAATGATTATTATAGTTTTGTTCGGAGCATCACGCCGGCAGATCAATTGCTTGAATACCAAATGGGAAGCGGCTGGGAGCCCCTGTGTTCTTTTCTCGACAAACCAATACCCAAAGAGCCATTCCCGCATGCTAATGATCGTCGTAGTCACTCTGAGAAGTTCAATCGGACGGCGAATGCTGCAATCGCCAAATGGAGTGTCTTGTGCCTTGGTTCTATTGCACAAGCCTGGGCACTGGTGTATTATAGGCATGCAGTGATATCGTGGCTCCTGGCTCTATGTCGAGTAGGAGTTGGCAACTGAAGTGGCGGGTTGAGTCGATCGATACTAGACCTCACCATAACCTGCCATGCACGATGCATGATCATACTTGGAAATCAAATTATTTTTATCTTCAACAAAATCCTACTCAGAGTGGCATTCGGATAGCGTAGGGGAGGATAATAAGGTTAGTGGGACGGTTGACTTCTACTGGTGGCCTGCGATGGTAGGCATGATGATAAATATGGCTTGAAATAGCAGTTCCCTATTCGTATTGGACAAAATTCTGCACATCCCGTCGAAGGTTGTAGGCTGCGTCAGGAGGACCTATTTTCCATCCATCAAGATCCTGTGAATCATGATATTCGTACATATATTCACAAGCGACTTCAATATGATCGTGGTTTTGAGAGGTGGCACTCAGAACCATCTGTACAAGACGAAATTGAGACTGAACTTATGAAGAAAGCTGATGGAATGTAAGATGTGCTACTAGATTTATCGCCCCAAATTTTATATAGCCAACCAGTACTGAATATTTGTACAGGTTCAGGTGGGCTACATACCAACTTGATATTTTACAAAACTGTCTGGATCTTCAACTGCTTCGCCAGTCGCTTAGGTCTCTACCCAACACATTACAAGAAATATACGCTTGCATCTTGGCCGGTATTGACAAAGACTATCGACTGTACGCAATACGGCTGTTATAATTCCTTACTTAGAACGGCCTTTGAAAATCCAAGAAGCAGTTAATATTATAGTAGTAGATCCTAGTAGAGATCCCACTTTTGATTCAAAACTAAGGATGCCAAAGCCTCGAGAAATACTGAAAATTTATTCCAGTCTTGTGTCGCTTGTAACAAGACAGCTTAATGGAAAAATAATCATAGAGCTTCAGTTGGCCTATTTTTCTGTGTAACAATATCTTAAGTCTGACAAAATCTACGCAGCTTTCCTAGACAAAAGGACTGGAGTTGATATAATATTCCAGACTGAAATCATGGAAATAAGAGTTAAAGGGTATATCACAAGAATTTGTCTGGCATACTTATTATAATTTAAAGAGAAACTTCCAACCTAGAAAATCAGGGTAGATTTTCCTCTGGCGCAGTATTCTGCACAGTATTGGATAGACCATACAAGGCCTACTAAGACAGAGGATAGTGTCCAGGAAATGATTATAAACTTCTTACTTCAGAAAAGAAATTTTCACACAGTCTAGAGTACATTTTTTAACCTGGATTATTCTTTGGCGGCAAATCATTCACGTTATAAAAAAAATGCTGTCTGCTTTATACTACGCCACTATAGCAGGGCTCCAAAATACTATAGAGACAATGTTGGAGAAAGGAGCTGATATCAACACCCAGGTTGGTAGATATGGCAATACTTTTCAGGCAGCTTCTTTCAAAGACGACAAGGAGATTGTCCAGCTGCTCTTAGAGAAGGGAGCTGATATTAACACCCACAGCGGGCGGTATAGTAATGCTCTCCGGGCAGCTTCTTCCAATGGCAACAAGGAGATTGTCCAGCTGCTCTTAGAGAAGGGAGCCAATATCAACACCCAGGACAATTATTATAGTACTGCTCTCTACAAAGCTTCTGACAATAGCAACAAGGATATTGTCCAGCTGCTCTTAGAGAAAGGAGCTGATGTCAACACCCAGGCCAGGAGGTACGGAAATGCTCTGTACGCAGCTTCTGAAAATGGCAAGAAGGAGATTGTTCACCTACTCCGTACAGCTGCTTCTAGTTAAAAAATCTACCGCTCTGCAATAGTTTTCATAACTTACTTCAATCACTGTGTAACGGATGTTTGACCCTTATCCAATTTTAAAGGGAGGCCTATGTATAGTGGTAAGTTCAAATTATATTCTCACTCTGACTCGTCGACAACCTTCGAGAAGCTTTATTCCAGAATTCTATCTGCCCCCAACTGCGGGCTCATTTATATTGATATATCATTTATGGTTATCGCTTTGTATCTTAATTCATAGTATACGCAGAATCCCTTTCTTTCCTTGTTTTTTTTTTGGTGTGGGGGGCAGGAATAATTTTAATATTCTCGATAAGCTTAGTGTTGAAGACTCTAGAAGGGCAGTCTGAAATAGCAAGTCTTACGGCATGGTTCAAATACCTTTATACTGTTGCTTTGATGGATACTTTTAGTACAACACCTTAGTATAGTTTAATATAAAATATACATACATTATAGTATCACTCCTAATCTAACTTTTCTTCCAACTAGTTGCTATGCTCTCACTTTCCATGAAAATTCCAGTATATTATATATTTTATATATACTGTGTTGGTACTTTATATATTATACAAATCTATATAGCACGGCTGATTTTAATTATTTATTACCCATATCACTAGATATCCGCTATCATCTTTTTTTGGTGATTGTATAGCTGTTCTTAACCTAATATCATCTCATAATAGTCTGCCTTGTGTATCCGCCTTAGAGACCCGCGTTTCAGTCCCAGGCTATTCTCTCATTGCCGCCGCTGCCGATCCGATACCCGCATAGGCCTAAACCTTCAAAATTCGCCTCGCAACGAGTGTTACAAGACAAAAATCAACCTACAAAATGCCATCAGACGTAAAGAGCAATATTGAGGAGGGCACGCAGATGTATCGCCCGAGAGGGTTTCACCCTGTGTACATTGGTGATGTGTTCAATAACCGGTATAAAGTCCTCAACAAGATCGGATATGGTGTCTATTCAACAGTCTGGCTGGTTAGAGATCTTCAGGTGGCACAGTGAGTAAATTGATTAGAAGTAAAGAACCCAAATTCCAGCTAATATACCCAGATCTGGCCTTGAAAATAAATTCCGAGCTCTCAAAGTCCTCAGTACTGAATGCTATAAAGGCACGGACTCCCCTATTTTTAGGCGAGAGATCTTGACCCATCTTCAAGATAGAGACCGCGACCAGATAGGGTACGACTACGTCTATTATCTACTTAATAACTTTAAGCATCAGGGGCCTAATAGAACACATATCTGCCTTGTCTTTGAATTAATAGGCGAGATATTGCGGAGTTTCGGCGCCTGGTTCACTAAAAGTAGGCTTCTAAACTCGGTGATGCGGAGGTTCACCATCCAACTCTTACTGATTCTCGATTTTACTCACGAATATAATATTATTTATACTGGTATGAGGATACTGTCTTTACATTCTTGTTTGGTTATGTACCACTATACTAATATATTTCCAATCGTCTATTAATATTAAACCAGGTATCATTTTCGTCAAGTTCAGGGACCACTTCTTGATAGAATCCGGTTACCTGGCCTATATTGCGATTCCTCAACAGGATTGGGCCGAGACACAGTACTCCGTCGTGCCCTCTATACCATTATATAGCTACTACTTTAATAAAGCTGACAGTAGGCGCGTTGACGAGTTCGATATTACCCTGTGAGATTGGGGCGTCGCGAGCTGGGCGGACCGGTATCTAAGCAAAAAGATCTAGCCTATTGCCCTCCGATTACCCGAAGTCCTGATCCAGGCACTGTAGGACGCGAGCACCGACTTCTAGAACTTAGGGGCTGTTGTGCTGGAAGTCTTTTAAGCGGTTTATATATTTAGCGGATCCGTGCCACCGGACGGCTATTATAAGCTCAAGGAATACCTAGCGGAGATTGTGGGCTTGTTTGGGCCGTTCCCCACTGAGATTTTAGAGAGAGGGAATCAGGACCTGGTCCAGAGCCTCTTTGGTGACGATGGCTGGATCAAGGACGCGCCGCCAATGAATCGGTCGGGACTGGCGTCGGAAGCCTTCATATCCATTGATAGTACTAAGAATAGTTCGATAATATACATTTAGTCAGGACAGCGTTACATATCATACATATTGTAAAGCACAGTACAAAACAAAGTATACAGGGTTTCGGGCCAATATTACTTACATTTCCCAGAGGTCATAATTATCAACAAGATGAACTATTGGGCCCCGGGCATAGCAGACAACCCTTGAGAACGTTTAGAGAAAGGCTAAGGGATTGATTGATATACTACTATCAATTCAATATATCCGGACAAAATTAGTTGTCAGAATGAGTAAAATGTAACAGTAGAAGCAGTTGGTAACGTCCACTTTGAATATTTAACAACAGCAGAATTATGGATAGTTCGTACTACATTCCTTCTCGTCTTGGCCTCTGCAAAAGCGGCAGGTGTCAGATGACTACGGAGGATCATAGCGGCCACTCCGCAACAACAGTTTTCCTCACTGTCCATTTACCGCTTTCTCAACCGCTTCCTGTATTAGTTTACTATAGAATCGCCTATTTACTTTCTTCAATCCTTATAGATTACCACTGTATATAACTATGCCTCGTCCAGCCATTGATCTTGAGCCATACAAGGCTGAGATTATGGTTTTGTACCAAAGAAATGAGCCAGTGGCTGCAATACAAGATTATCTGGAGTTATTCAATCTTCAGCTCAGCAAGCGTACACTTGAATCACGTTTTTAAGAATGGGGTTTGCTGCATCAGGATCGTACAGTCAGTATTAATACTGATATACAGGCACAAATAAAAGTACTCTTTTTCCAGGTTGGCCTTGAAGATAAAGATATCCTTTATATTTTATATCAGGAAGGAGTGACTCTGGTACCTCGTACACTCAGGTGTATATGTAAAAGTCTTGGACTTATATACTGTACTGATTCTCCTTTTAAGAGACAGCGTCAAACTGAAGCTATTCTATAAGCTCTTATTGAGGAATCTGAGAAAGGCAAGATTCAAGGATTTGGTAGAGGATTACTCCACCAGTATATGCATACAAAAGGCTATATTATTACTCGGTAAGGCTTGACTTCTACTCCTGTATATTATACTGATTGTATTAAGAGCTTGCCTTTTTTAAGTTTACTGTATAACATTTCCTGATCGAGTCTTTACCTGTCGTCATCAGCTGCAGCGCTAATAAGGAGAATATATTGTACCTGGACTAAATTTTCTTTGGTTAGTGGATAGTTATATGAAGCTGGAGCCGTACGGGATTGAGATATATACAGGAATAGATGCCTATTCTCGCTATATTATCTGGATCTATTGTGGGATTACTGCTTGTACAGCTATCAGTGTCTTAAATCAATTTTTAGATATTATGGAAACTGTACAGCTACAATTATAAAAGATCCGATCCGGTCAATTCACTGTTATGTTTCTTGTTTTTCCTACTTAAAAATTTCTATATAGCCTCATCTCTTTCTGACCATAATAACAATACCACTACCACTACCACTACCACTATGTCTGCGTACGTGTACAAGCGATAGAATAGCTGAGTTTTTATATCTGAGTTACCTGTCTGATTTTCTATATACTAATTTATTGCTTCTGTATATAATAGCAACCAGCATGCTACTGTCTCTGCTTTTACCATCAAAGGGTGGTTCCGCCGTATGTACGAGAACCTTTCTGCCGGCTAAAACCCAGTCCTGCCTACCAGCAGGCCTGAACTTCTTACCCCGTTTATATACACGGACAAGGGACGCCGTATGCTTCGTTCCCTTCCGGGGGTGGACGTGGAATTTATTCGCGGCAGGATATCTGCACGTCAAATCCAGATACATCGGCCCTCGTACGTCAATGCCCTGCTCATACAGTCTCATGGATATCAGTTGGCTGTACCTTGTATATGTTGCCGCAGTGGACTGGTGTTTCCCGATTGTCGCCGGGTACCAGGCGCTTTCAGCGGAGCTTACGCTAACTGTAAATGGCCTGACAAAGTAAGTCAGTGCTCTGTACGAGACGAGCTGTGGCAGCCACTCGGTGGTTTAAGAGAAGGGCCCCAAACGGGGGGTGGTGGCCGGCGTACACGGGTTCTTGGTTCCTCTCAGGATAATCCGATCAATGTTGACGCAGAGATCATTGATTTGGACGAGCCAATCAACTTGGATCCAGAGGAAGATGGAGAATGGCCTGAGATCGAATAGGTACGTACATATTTTATTAGTTTACTTCGCACTCTTGTACATTATCAGCACCTGCACCTGCCCCCCTAGTTGTACAGGGTTTGTGTACGGCACCTGAGCAAGACTTGCACCTCTACGTGGTGCTCAGGACTAGTAGCCAAATTGGTGGTGAAACTAAGCAAGTCATCAGTTCTGCTGGCAGAAATTGATAAGATCCTGTTGTTGCGGAGTGGCCGCTATGATCCTCCGTAGATGACCGCCAAAGGAGCTGACCGCCTTATTTATTGTGGAAGATCTTCGAGACAAGGCTGTATACGAAGGCAAGGCTACAAGAATTCCCACCTATGCAATCAGTTATACGAAGAGCCCATCATGTCAGAACGATTTGAATATGACCCTTTGCCAGAGCCAACGTGCATCCGCTTGGTATCCTTTGTCCCTCAGGATGATGGCACCTCTCCTCCTCCCATGAACCAAGGTGAGCCGCTGCTCCAGCTATCGCTGTGCACGGCGGACCTGCAGGATACCCCGCACTATGAGGCACTCTCATATACCTGGGGATCGCCATTCCCTCCAGAGGACTCAAGATCAAGAGCGTACGAGAATGAGAAGAATCACCAGCGAGTAATAATCAACGGTCGTGAACATGAGATTGGACGTAACCTCTGGGAGTTCTTGCATCAACAGCAGCAGGCCAACGCGTATCTCAGGAAAGTGGCCGCAGAAATGCTTGCGTCCGGGTTGGACATCCATGGACGGACTCCTTTAATGCGCGCTGTCATAGATAATATCGTCGATCTGACAGAGACTTTGCTTGCTCTGGGCGCTGAGACAGGGGCACAAGATAAACAGGGAAAGACGGCACTCCATTACGCACTTTTAAGGGACAGGCCGAATTTGGAACTCGCAGAGCTACTGGTCTATCATGGTGCGGATATCCATGCGCAGACAAAAGAAGGGAAAACACCTTTGGATAATGCTGAAGATGAGGCGGTTGCGCTGATCACGTCCTTCAACAAAGACCTTGGTGGAAAAGCCCTACCAAGAGGCCTGCGACTCTCAGCACAGCGGCCTATGTGGGTTGATTCTATTTCAATCAATCAGAAAGATATAACTGAGCGTAATAAGCAGGTCACTATGATGTCAGATATATATAGCACAGCCACATCTGTCGTTGTGTGGCTCGGTGTGGAGGACGACAGGCGCATCCCTCTTGCGCTGAACTCCCTTGACAACCCCAGACCCTGGATATTTTTAACCTCGCTCAGAGATTCGGGGTTTGCAGGGTCGAGACTAGAAAACGCCATGAAAGTAGGCCACAGTTCTGAGCAGATACTAGATGCACAGGGTATTGGGGAGCTTATGGCGAGGTCATGGTGGTCTCGAACCTGGGTTATCCAGGAGGTGGCGCTGGCGAAGCGTATTCTGATCATTTGTGGCTCAGAAACAATTTACCCGATGCGAACCACTTTTATATTATGCGCGCTATGCGGTATTCCTTCTCCATGGAAAGAAGGGCAAGACGTTCTAGACACTACAGCTCTCTTTGAGAGCGCACGTTTTTCAGGGTTACCCGGCATCGAAGCGCTTATGCTTGCCGATATCAGTTTCAGAGCTGCTCCACACACAGGAGAGCGGGAGTACTACGTGAAGAAAATTTTAAAAGCAATGGGAGCGGTGCCGAATATTTCCTGGGGGCGAAGGCTAAGCCTCCAAAACCTAGGAAGGTTAAGCTGGTGGTCCCAGTCCAGCGATCCGAGAGACAAAGTCTTCGCACTATTAGGGATTGCCTGCCCGGATCCACAGCACCAGCAGATTATTGTAGACTACGATATACCTACAGATGAGGTGTTTGTTCAGTATGGTCGCTTATTCATGCAGGGCTCATCCGAGCCGATCCAGAATCTACACACTGACGAAAGCTATGTTTTTGAGCCACTGGAGGGGCTCTCCTATGTCCAGGATACGTCAAAACCTCATCCTGAGTTTCAAGACTACAAAGCTAAGCTTCCATCCTGGACCCCGAACTTCAGCGCGCATCACACAACCTGCCGCATCTGGTCCCGGGAATTTGCCGCAGCCTCAGCCATAGCTAACAGCCCAACAATTCTTTCCCACCCGGACCCCAGAATCCTGTACGTGAGTGGGAGTATAGTGGACTGTATTGTAGCAATAGAGCCGACGCAAAGCAAGGGTGATATACACGAGCCTGAGATAATGGCCTGGCTCGAACTCATACAGCCCTTGCATCCAAAATACCTGGGAGGAGGTAGCCCTGTCGACGCCCTGCGGAAAACATTAACCGTTGGTAAAGGATGCCAGAATAAAAAGCGCGCGCGTAGTGCTTTCCGAGACTTTATGGCATGGAGACTATGTCAGAGCCCGATGGAACCTCCATTGGAATCGATACTCACGAGACTGCGCAAGTCTGGCGCACGGGACACTCTCCCCTCGGTTATGGAGCTCCGTAAACAAAAACAGGAGCTTCGGAACCAAAAGCAGGGGTTTTGGAGACCAGTGTTGAAAATAGCGGAGGGAATTGAGAGACAAGTACAGGAGCTCCAGGATAAAAAGCAGGGGCCCGAGGAACTAGAGCAGGGGCTTCTGAAACTAAAGCAGGAGCTCCTGGATCAAGGATATAATATCCAGGTAAAAAGGCAGGGGCAAGCAGAAACAGGA
Source organism: Aspergillus bertholletiae (assembly GCA_009193595.1). Lineage (NCBI taxonomy): Eukaryota > Fungi > Ascomycota > Eurotiomycetes > Eurotiales > Aspergillaceae > Aspergillus > Aspergillus bertholletiae. The sequence continues at coordinate 59,653 of ML736325.1, read as the reverse complement.
TGGGTGGACCTGGAAACAATGCAGGGGGACCTGCAAGTCGGGTATCCCGAGTACAGTCAGGTAGAGTTTTACATTCTTTTTAAGCAGTATTACAGGTCCAGGTGCCTGTTCCGGACCAGAAAGGGCTATATCGGTCTCGGACCTGTGGGTATACAACCCGGGGATGAAATCTGGCTGTTTGCTACTGCACGGACGCCTTTTATTCTCCGTCGACCATCGGAAGGGTCCCTGAGAAGGAAGACTCTAGATTCGAATTCCTCGACCGCAGAAAGTGAATGCCGGACATTCATCGGAGAGACTTACGTCCATGGAATCATGAATGGGGAAGCGATGCGTAAAGGTGACTTTCGTCCGGTATCTCTAGTATAATCGCATTGGTACTGGTTTCTTAGTAATAATATATTTGCAGCGCTGTGTCTGGCTATACCTAGGAGGCGGAAATGGTTAGGTGTACCTGGTTTGTTTGTTTGTTTCTTTCTTTTTTTCTTGGTTGTATTAAGTTTCAGCGATCCCTCGCAATCTTATTGTATATATTTAATCCTAGCGTCGTATGTGTCATTATAGAGAAGTCCATATCTAAGTCACAGCAGGGACCTTTCAACGGCAATGGAAGGAAGACTGTGGTTTCTCAGGCATCAGAATGGTCGAAGAACGGTAGCACAAACCTCCAATAAGTACAGGAGTAGGATGTAGTATTGGCTATCTGGTGGTAGATTTCGAACCGGGCTCATAGTTCACTCTAATTTTCCCTAAGCATGTCCTTTAATATGCCACTCTAGGCCTAAGTAAGTTCATTCCATACATAACATAACATACCTTGAAAATAACGCAATAATCAAACCTAGTAATAGAACAAATTCCTGTTCAACATACTGGCGCACCGACGAATCCGAGGCTTCTATTTCTTTATATACCATAGATAATGTATCAAATAATAATACTATAATACAAGGTGTTCAAGATATAGTATAGTCTTAAGCTCTCTCTAATACCTTTATCTTCCGGGTTTCATATATTATTTATGTTCTACAACTTAGTCTTAAAGACTTGCTTAGAAAGATTAGAGTAAACCCAGTTAATAAAAAGGCAGAGTTTGAGTGGTGTGAAGCATGTACTGAGTCACTATAAACAACTTCAAAGAGGCCTTCAAATAATATTATGGTTACTTTAAAGAAGGTAAGTCTAGTTTAGTATCTTATATTTTCCTAAGAATACTAACTACTAGTATATCTAGATTCGTGGGTTAGTTGTATTCATTAATACTAGTCCACAGCGCCGGGAAGCTTTTATAATCCTATAGACTGTAGTGTTAAAGCTTCTTCCTGTCCAAGATGTTTGCACGCGCTGGAATTCTACTTTTCTGATGCTTGACCGTGCTAGGAAGCTCTAACCGGTCTTTAACTAGTACTGTATAATCTATCAATACGTTTAATTTAAGCTTAACCAAGAAGAATGGTGCTAAGTAGATTATCTTCTTTTAATCACAAAGCCTTTCTTTGATTTGACTAATGTCCTATCAAAGACTCGGGATGTTACGGTTTACTATATTTTCAGTATCTATAACAAGCTTTTTAGCCACCTTGATACTGTTGAGAAGAAACTGAAACATAAGACAGTTTCTTAGAAGAAGAGGATGCTTCGGGCACTTTAAGCCGCGAAGAGAAAGCTCTCAAAGTATTATCATGCAACAGATAAGGAGTTATATGGTATAGTATATACAATTACAACAATTCTTTATTCCTTGAAGAAGCTCCGCTACTTTAATAGCAAGGACTGGCGAGGAGAAGATGAGAATAGGAAGTCTGTTAACTTCATGAAAACCTATCAGGATGCTCTACAAAAGGAGTTTAACCGATATTAACAGCGAGTAGCACCTTAAGCAGCGCCAGCAAATATCCAGGTATCTCAAGATCCTATTGAAAATGAGCTTAAGCTTATAATAGATTCCCAGACCTCTCTCTAAGCCGAAGTAGATCAACCAGAGGATGAAATCACGCGGTATCTTGCTAAAGGCTAGCATATCTAATCAATTTACTATTCTAATACTAACTTATTCCCTAGGGCTTACTAAGGGATGTCCTCATCTCTTTTGGAAAGAGTATAAATATAAATATCCTGTGCTTACAAAGATAGCGCGGGATATTCTCTCAACGCCTGCCAGTGGCACTGGTATTGAGCGGCTCTTTAATTATTGTAGATGTCTGTAAATGTCTGCAGACATCTGAAGGTGCCTCAGGCATATCAATCACCTGATCGTGATCTATTCCTTTGTTCTATACCACATATATAGGACCTCATGTCTCCCAGTTCTAGCTTTAGTTTCTAGTTTCTTTTAGATTCATCAAGAATTCAAGATATTTTGTTTTGACACCTTCCTTCAACCGTCCACAATTATACTTATGATATCTACTACTATTGTCGGGGGTAACTAAAACCAGACACAATTAAAGACCTGATACTCTATTTATTCTCATCAAAGTTCAAGCTTGAATAAAGTAAGCTAGAGATGATCAAGGAGTATTTGTCTAGTGGAGAGGCTGCTATACTTAATCAAATATAGAAGCCTGTACCATCTCTTAATAAGATTAAACCGATCAGAAATGATAAAGAAGAGGGCTGTGAAGGTAATAATATATCTAATAATTTAAATAGTTTAGACGATAATTATATAGAAGAAGAGTTGACTTTTATATAAATTATAATACTGAGGAAGCAAGCACGGCGTAAGTGGGCTTGAAGTAGGACCTCTAAGTCTCAAGATAATAGAGATAATAGCCTCCCATTTCCTAAAATAGTAACCGAAGAGAGCACACAGGCACGGTCAGGTAGGATTCGGAAGAAGCCAAAGTAGCCAGATAGATTTAAGATCAATAAACTGTGATAATAGCAAGAACTCTTTTCCACAGAAAAATTAAAGAAACTATATTTTATCCAAGAATAATAAAGAATTTGTTTCTGGAATAATTTTAAGGAGATCAGTTGTTACATATTAAATATAGTAAAAATACCGCGAAGAATACATAATATATGCAGTCTCCTGTAGGTCATAATTCTTGGCATATTTGTAATATTTGATATACTGTTGGATATCCAACTGATATCCAACAAATTGAGTTGGACATCCAAGTCTCATCGCTGCGGATGTGATAGTTGGGTATCGTATGATCTGTTAGATGCTGCCGCAGCCTAATTCAGCCTCATTCCATCTGGAAAGGTTCCAAAATCATCATCAATGATTGGGTTCGATTACAACCTTGACAGCGTCACCCTTGGTGATGGCCTCAAAGGCCTGCAGGGTCTTTCTCAACGGGAACCTGTGGGTCACACACTCTGCCAAAGGAAACCGTTCGTGATACATCTCAGCCAATTTCATGGCTTGAAAGTAATGTTGAGGCGCGGCATATGTCGTGCCAATGATCTGCAGCGCTTTGCGCACAATTTGGAAAGGCTCAACGGTTGCTTTCCCTTCCCCCGCCCACATTCCAATCAACAAATACCGGCCCATGCGCTGCAGCAATTTAACCCCTTCCTCAAAAGCCTCGACTCGACCGGTGGCCTCAATGACAATATCAACTCCCGGTGCGTCGGTGATCTCGTTCACCTTTGCAACTCGCTCAGCGATCGAGCCGTATTCTCGAAGGTTGATAGTATCAGTTGCTCCAAAGCGCCGAGCCATCTCCAAGCGAACCGGGTTGCCCTCAATCACAATAACACTCTTAGCGCTCGCGAGCTTGCAAAGCATAACGGCAGCTAGTCCAATAGGCCCCGCTCCTTGAATCACCACAGTAGAATTGAAAGGGATGCCGCCAAGGTGGTCAAGTCCCTGGAGCACGGCGGGTAGGGCACATCCTAGAGCAACCACAGCTTCTGGAGGACAGCTGGAGTCGATTTTGTAAAAGCTAATCGTCTTCGGAAGCGTTGCAACTTGAGTGTATGAAGCAGCTGTCGGCTTGCGAGCATCGGTAAAGGCGCCGCCATTTGGACAAGATGGAAAATCATGCTGTACGGTACAAGAATAACACGCATGGCATGGTCTCATCGGACACCAGTAAACCATATCTCCCACTGCGATTGCTTTATTTGCATGGTCCTTGGTAACTCCTTCACCAAGTTCTGAAATTCTTCCTACTCCTTCATGGCCAAGAACCTGCGCAAAATCCATGCCAATATCTCCTTTATAAATATGCAAGTCGGTTCCACAAACACCAGCCATATTAACTTCCACATTTATGCCCCCGGCGGGAGGAGGAGGGATTTCTGATTCCCAAAATTCGAGGGCTTTGTACTGTGCCGGCACAACGGCAGCGATGGACTGGACTGATCTCATGTTGTTTTGCTTTTGAATATCAAGAGACATACCACTAAGAGCCAGTCAAGAAAACGAAGTGTGTAGTACGTGTGCGACATTTTATTAGTGCACCGGAACAACTCAACGGACGGACTAACTCTGAGACTGTGGAACATAATGCGCCGGAACAACTCCACGGATCAATTCTAAGACTGAGATAAGTGCATGGGCTTAGGCCTCGACACGGCCCAAACAGCCCATTTTTTACTTCTTCTGCATAATTAGGAGGGATAAATCGCTGATTAAGCTTCAAATATTAACGTATTTCACTAGCGGGATGGCCACACAAACGGGATAGCCACCCGCCACCGATTTCCGTCTGCGGGCCAATTACTAGAGCCTTTTTCACCAAAACAACTGCATTTCTATATATAAATTAATTACTAAGTGGTTTAGGACATCTAACTCTAGTATATCCTCGAACATGACAATTAGAACACTGCGGTGGCGCTCGTACGCGCGGCCTAACTGCAGAAAGCACTGGATCTATAGGGATAGTATCCTGAGCTGCCTGAACCTCATTTTTATGCTGAGATCGCTCTAGGCCCTCCCGGAGAGATACATCTTCTTCTATAGCTAGCTGTCTAGCAGATCTCTTCCGCTTTTGGCCTTTCCATTCATTATTAGCACGATGTTTGCGTATTTCTTTCTTTGCAAGAATGAGCTTATTAAGAGTCAATTCATGACCTTTAATAATCTTGTTTAATCGTGCTTCTAGCAAAGGAAAAGGGCGTTGAGCACGTTCTTTAAATATCTTCCTTACTGCAGATGCCTGTTTCTCTAACTGCCTAGTAGTATAGGGCGTTTTAGGTGCGGAATTGATTTACTGACTGCCTGGTGGTATAGGGGTCTTCAGTTGGATATCCAACTGACTTAGTACCCTATCTGGATTGAATAGAACTAGGCCAGTGCCTGCAAAGCTATTCTGAATATTCTCTATTGTAAAAGCACTTTTGCGAGCCTCTGGAAAAATCTGTAGGAAATCAAGCTTGTCAATATAGCTAACTTCTAAGCTTATTTTCTACTTCACTAAATCGCCGTACGCGGCTTTTAGAGACCGAAAACAGCCTACATCTAAAGGCTGTAGCTTGTTGGAAGAATATGCAGGCATACAAATAGGAATAATATTATTCTCACTGCATATCTGATCAAATTGAGGTGTAAGATGGCTGCCATGGCCGTCCATAATTAAAAGACGATATTTCCCAGTCGTACGGCTAGTAGTAGCAGGAATAAAGAGATTTTTAAGCCAGCGAAGGCCTATCTCATTAATAATCTATCCATTAGAACTAACTTCAATCCTGCTATCCAATGGAAGCTTTGGATCTTGATACCAGCCCTCTATATAAACCTTTCTTTTAAAGATAATACACGGAGGAAGTGCCCAACCGGTAGAATTAATACATTCAATCGAAGTAATCCATTCCCGATTGCCTGGCTGTACAAGACGCACTTTTCCATAGTAATCAGCTCTAGTAATTACTCGAGTAGTAGCTACTAGACCTATAGCAAAGCCAGTCTCGTCGAAATTATAAATATCTTCTAATACAATCCCATGCTGTATTATAGTAATTTGTACACGGTCAAACCACTCTTTAATAACCTTAGGGTCTTCACATTTAGCGCGTCGATAATCATATCGTCGAGAAAAGCAGGATTTCACTCCAGGACAGTGTTTAACAAAGTTGGTAACCCAGTTCACTCCAACTGACTGAATAGATATAGTACCGCGGCCAGTAAGAAGAATATTAGCCATTTCTCGCGTATCTGATAGTTTAGGAGGCGCTCCATGTCGATCTAGTGATAGTATCCATCGTACAAGCGATTCCTCTTCATTTTGAGATAACCTATAGTTGTTGGCGCATGTTTCGAGACATGTTGGTATGCCGTGTAGTCGGGTTTGTAAAGTTGAGCGAGAGATATTAAAAATACATACTGCTTCGCGAATACTACTAATTTCTTGATTTTTTAAAGCAGATATAGCAAGCAGAATTCGTCCCTCTTGCTCAACTAGATTTCTTGAATTTTGACGCGCTTTTGGAGGCATGATTGGTGGTTGAAGTGGGTGAGGTTTTCGACCGTGGTCAAAATGCGTGGGGTGGCTATCCCGCTTGTGTGGCCATCCCGCTAGTGAAATACGTTACATAAATCTTTGTTCTAACCCTTTTCAGTACCTAGTTCCCTACTATAGATGGGAATAATTACCTCCTGTTCCTGTTTACGCACAGTTACCCCTTATCTTGTTTAACAAATTTTTTTTGGGGGGGGGAAGATATTTCATACTCTTGTACTCTTGTACTAGCCAACGGCACTGAGGTATCTTAGTATCCAGTTGAATTCTTGAGTCTTACTCTGGGATGGATGGCTCATAGATGATAACCCAGGACTCTTTCTCTATGTGATTAAGTGTACCAGTGGTAGCACACGTATCTATAGCAGAATGACATATTGCTCATTATTTGATGAGGGGACGCGTCTACTCAATCCTCTATATCTTTTATATTTCATCTCATATGGTCTCGAGCATTGCGGTGGACTAATAGGTATACAAAGCAAGGTGACTTAGACGGGCCTGGTAAACTTCAAATTCTCGGATGGAAATTGTGTGTTTGCCTGCACGTATACAGAACTTTTCAAAACTAGCTGGAGCAGGTGATATTGCTGACAAACACTAGTCACTACTAGATACAGTTATGCAACCATCAGTATTACTTGCTTAGGTGGTATTGCAGCGCAGAGATGATTTAGTACTATGACGAAACAGGTAAAAAGGTATCATTTGGGTGCGTTCAAGAGATGTGGACTGGAGCCTCGGGAGAAGATGTCAGGAACAACAGCAATTGAAGTTTAATTTATATTTCTTGGGCTTCGATCTTCCATGCATTCAAATACAAAGCATAATCCTTAAGCTGCTGCATCGCCCCTGATGATCACCCCCCGAATCATTCTTCAAACCTAAAACCGCAGCATTGGCATCGATCAATCTGACCTGTCAGCAATTCTTCCTCTTATCGGCTATGTTCCAACATCATGCAGAGCATCACCTCCATGGCGTATCGCGCATCGTTACCCGCGTTGTGCAAATGCCAGCCAGTGAGATTGAATTCCTGGAGGATATCTGCCAGTTTGCGCGTGGTCGGCTCGCCACGAATGATTCGGAAAAACTCCGCCGTGTCCACCGTCCCTATAAACCCAGCAGTTGCCTCTTGTTTGCACTCCACTCGTATTCCTATCTGGTGGAGATACTGGATGTCGCTATTTATAGAATGCCCAACGAGGATTAGATGACGTGGTGCATATGTGGGTGAGAATGATGATGGAATTTGGAAGGCATTCTGCACAGAAGCACCCAGGTCATTGGCTGAGACCCATTCACTGACCCCGAAATCGAAGTTACCAGGACAGCCTGCAACGAAGTGTTGGTTGATATGGTAAGCGTATTCTGTCACACGTAGATGACGTGACTGGATTTTGGTCCTCCAATGAGCCCCATTTTCGGCTGGAGACATGCCAACGAGATCCAGCGTGTCTAAAGTGGAGACACCCACTTCGGTTATCTGCTTATGATGATGCTCGTTAGATTCCACATCAATACTAATGAATACGGGCGCCATCCAGAAGGGGAACGGTGCCGGCTTGTCCATATGGAGTGGCCGAGGGGTCGCATGGATCGGTTCCTGGGCTGTCTCTTCCTCCCAGGCTGCGGTGTTGATCAGATCGTCTGTCCCGCTGGAGCGTAGACCGAGGTAACTCTGAGTCCGTCGGAGACTCTCAACTAGCTGTCGTTGATTTTGAATGCGCTGTTGCTGCTTGACTCGAGAAGGCTTCCTTCTGTTTCTGGTTGTTTCCCATGCGGTTTCTATCATTTGTTCGAAGGCAACGAACTGCTCGTCCATTCCAGGCGAAGGATGAGGGGCTTCTAATGAGGCAGGGATTGTCGATTCGAGATGGTCTTTCATTTCGCGACTTGTGCTGCGGCCGATGTATACAAGTCGGGGAAAGCCTTCCTTACCAAAGGGAAGAACCAGCCCTTCATCCGATAGAGTAAAGTTGGATTGGAGGGTATTATTGATCTCCTGGAAAAACGCACGGACCTGGGGAGTAGGTACAAGAATCAGATGCCGAGGGCCTGTCAGGGGCGGAAGCTTGATATAGTACCTGTATTGTTAGAGGGACACATATTACGCTTACAAGACCTCATTGACTCACAGATCCCAACATCGGCTCCAGAACTTTCCCCCATCAAAGAATTGGGTAGCCAGTTCCTGTGATAGCGGTCCCTTGACGTACTTGTAGGCGTACCGTGAGATTGTCACCAGAGGAGAGAAAGTCCCATCATAAGGCACATCCGAGCTCTCTAGAGAGATGGAGGGAGTGATGTCAACCGAATTTGTCTGCGTAGAAGATCCCACAAGTGGAGCTGTACGTTCGGAAATCGGCTCTCTCACATTATCACACTGTTCATTAGTTGTATTGACGTTGTCATTGGTAGAAACAGGCTCCAGGTTGGACTGAGACTCAGGCACAGTTCGAAGTTGAGTATCGAGTCTCAGCAGAGCATAGTCCTGACTGAATAACAAACCCAGGCGCTCTGTTCTTTTCATTATTCTTAGTTCGTCTAGAGGGAAGTTCAAGAGAAACCAATCATGGAGATGAGATGAAGGCAGAACTTGTGGCATATGGAGGAGTGGAACAGAGCAAAAGCAGGACAGAACAAAATAGGAGGAGGTGCAGTTGCCTATAAAGCAAACCCAACGAAATGAACCTGGGACGAGCAATTCACGTTAAAGAGATGGATCTGTAATTTACTGAAACTCATGGTGTATTCATCTCCTCCCAGCTTCTGGTAATCTCCGAACTGCACTGCGACAAACTAGTACTACCACTACTACTCCTCCTTAAGTGAAGACGGAGATGCATTCAATGAATCCTTCACGAGTTGCTACCGCCACTACAAGCACCATGGAGCCAGGTAGGGACCGAGGATATAGATTTACTCGATTTTGATTTTCATTCCTCTCCTTGTGTAGAGGAAGAAAAGGCTGTATCATTCATTGTGTGGATGTATAGGGCCAGATCGGACTAGTCCGAAACCGGGAAGGATCACGTGTCGGCGTCAGCTCACCGACAGCGCAACAACCAATGGCAATGGATGGGGAACTCTAATCAGACCTGCCACGGAACTACTACGAAGACAGTTTTCCCATCTTTCCCCTGTATCACTTCATCTCCTTTTCATTCCCCGTGCGAGACGACAGAACTGGGCCCGGTCAATCGGTTTTGCCTGGATAGTCCATGCGTTTGCCTTGAACTTCCTTCGATGGCCTCGCCGTCACGCCTGGTGCCGTCATAAACAATCACATTCCAGCCGCGCTCCACACCCTCTACCCCAGCTTCTCCCTCCGCGCCTTTCGCTCCTGCCCATGATGGCAGACTACGACGAGGACGACGTTGGTGGAGTCATCTTGGATGGCCCATTTGACCCCGATGCCCAAGCTACTGTCACCGACTTCATCGATTATACCGAATACCTCCCTGCGGATATCATCCGTTCCCTGACGCTCATCCGCGGCTTGGACGAGCGCTACCTGGAAGCAACGCAGGGCGTGCATGGTCTCACAAAAACCTATGGACAACTCCCCGAATTGCCTCCCGATGGCCGGCCTGATGCGCGTAAATTGCGCAAAGATATTTCTTCTCAACTCGACCGCGCGGTGAATGCTCGCGAGTCCGCGTACGCGGAGGCCTGTCGTTTATACGATGTTGTCGACCGCCACTTCAATCGCTTAGATTGTATCAAACAGAAGCTCGAGGCGCTTCCCAAACCACCACCTGCTGAACCCACCGCGCTGCAAACCGTTCCCGTCACTAAGCGTGGCCGACCAACAAAGAAAGGTGACGATGTGGTAGCGCCGACAACGCGCATCACGCTGCGGTTGGATAGCCATGACAACACTAAATCTGCATCAACACTGAAGTCACGAACGCGACGGTCGGTCCTCTCTGTGGAGCACCTTGCTGGACTGCACCCCGATTCGCCGATCGCCAGTACGGAACATTCGGATGTGGAGGAGCCCAAGGCTATACCGTCAGAGCCACATACCAATTCGACGGTCGCTCAAGGCCGGAAAGAGAAACAAGGTCGGCGATCACGGACCTCATTGGGAACTCATGCACATAGCGGCGTGGCAAATATTTCAACGAGTAATGCCCTGGCGATGCTCAAACCTCCCCCTGAAGATGCAAAGCCGGGTAGCGAGGACATGCCATGGTTACGTCTGACAGAATGGGAGATGACCAAGCTGCGTAAGAAGATGAAGAAAAATGCTGTGTGGCAGCCGAGTGAGGTGATGATACACCGCGAACTAGCCCTTCGAGGCCGAGGATGGGAGGCCTATAGAGCTGCAAAAGCGCAAGCTGAGGCGAATGGATCCGAGTTCATTGACTGCGATGATATCATGAATAACTATATCCCGGGAAAATTGACCAAACGGAGCGAAGCAACTAAAGATACCGAGGGTACTTTCGAGACCAAGTTGAGCAACCGGGGTATGAAATTGAACGAAGCGAAGAAACTTAAACGTGAGAATCAAGCGCGTGAACAAGCGGCTGCCGCTGCAGCAGAGGCCGAGTTGGCCGCCAAACGCCAGGGACAGGGACAGGGCGTCTCTCCTGTCAAGGTCCCGGTTCACAAGGGTGATCAGGCGCTGGCTGGCAAACCGAGCAGAGCCGCGAAGAAAAGGAAACCCGATGAGAGTCCGCTCATAGATCCTACTACTATTACAACCACTACCACTACCGCCACTACTACCCTTGTGGCAGGCACCGAAACGCGGGTTGCGCTGCGAAGTCCGTCGAAACGCCGTAAGACAAGCGACACACCGATGGAATCGAGTGTCAGTGTTCCAAGTGCTTCAACTACTACACCGTCAGCTAACGTACCCACGGCGGTTGCTGAAGTGACTGAAACGCAGCCCACCCCTCCACCCGCGTCTCCCGCCGGATCTAAGCGTTCGGTTCCACCATCCGGAGCTGTAGTCGCTCCACCTACCTCAGAGGGTATTATTACTACAACGCCTCCCGTAACCCGAACCCCTTCCAGACGCCGCTCCACTGCTGCATCGGCCGAACCCGTTTCTTCCGTCGGACTCATCACGGTAGGAAGAGAGCTCCGGCGAAAGAGCGCCACTCCTGCACGCAAGACCCCAGTCCCAGACGTTTCTCGAGCGGCTAGCTTGAGTGCGCCCCGTCGCAAGAAGCGGCCTGCTCCTGGCCCTGTATCATCCGGACAAGATGGAGGTGCGGCAGTGAGCTACGGCCGCCGCAAGGCTAAGCCAGGGAAGAAACGGTTTCGTGAGCACGGACCGAAGGACGGCGACATTCGCATCGATGAAGATGGCGTACTAGAGGAGATTGACCCTAATGAGCCTCGCTACTGTCTTTGCGGAGATGTAAGCTTCGGCACGATGATCTGTTGTGAGAACAATGATGTACGTGACTTACCATGTGACTTCAATTATCTGGAAACTAACTAACATCTGTAGTGTGACAGGGAATGGTTCCACCTTGACTGTGTCGGACTCTCCGAAGTTCCCAGTCGAACTGCTAAATGGTACTGTCCGGAGTGTCGCGTGAGGTTCAACAAGGGATCCGATGGCATTGTCAAGATCGGTCTTCGTCGGTAGCCTATTCCATCATCATCATCATAATCATGGCGTTTCTCTGGGAAGATAGCACTCGATTCGCCAACTACTCTAGAGTTCATGAGACCACGACATCGCAGCGTTATTTGGGATTTCTTTTTATTGTCTTGTACTGATTAATATTCATTGATAGTTTCGCAGCATGGCGAAGTGGTGGACGGTGGAGTTTGGAGTTGGCATTCTTCGTTCTAACGCATTAATTAAGGTTGGGTATTTTCACTTGATGTGTTGCTCTCTCATCTATGGATGCCGATCTCCAATTGTTTGTCCTGGTACACTTTGCGCTTCCCGGGGGTTAAATTAATATTTCCCTACCCATTACAATCCTTTATTTTTCCTTTTATTTCTACAGCCACAATTTAGAAGAAAAAGGAATATATGAACTTCATTAACCTTTCATGGATACATGTATCACATTCAATAAATATCATGGCTCAAGAGATCAAATTACTTCAACTCCCACTTGTCGCCCTCGTTCACGATCTCAACGGGTCGCTTCTCGTCCAGCGAGATGCGTCCCGCATCTAGAATAGCCGTTGTCGCAATTGTGTTCTTGAGTGTCGGAAGTGGTCTAGCATCGAGCTGATCCAGAGTTACCCGACCCTCATTGACTGCTGTGACGGCGTCAATAAATTTCTCGAAGCTAATGTAGCCATAACCAGTTTGCCCGCCGAAGTTTCCATCCTCATCCGGTGCGTAGCGCATATAGAAGCTATGAAGTCTTTTGTTAACAACGGGCTCCCCTCGCGAATTCAAAACAAAATATGGAATACTCACGGGTTGACCCAGATCAAACCCTGCTCATCCTCAGTGACATCATAGCCACGCTTGGCCTGGTTGATGCGGATCTCGCCCTTGGAACCCATATCTATAGAATCAGTCAGCACAATACAACTTGTAAAGAGAAAGGGAAAATAAAGAAAGCCAAGAATTAAAAACATACAATGGAAATACTGGTTCGAATGCACACCCGCCCTCTGCGGCGCCGTCCAAGAAGCGGTATAAACACCTGTCGCGACTCGCGACGGATTGCTCTTCTTCCTCCACTCCACCAGCAACGTAATCGTATCCTCCGTTTCATTTGCACAGCCCAAATCTAATGCTGTCCCGGTGGATGCCGACGCTGTGACCTTCACCGGCGCATACTCGGGCACCATACTCTCGTTGATATCGATGTGGTGTGAGTTCAAATAATACGAGATGTCACTTTCCTTGCCAGCCCACGCTTTGAACGTCTCTAGCTGGCTCTTGGGCTGACTCATATAGCTGTAAAAGTAGTTGAAGTCACCCAGGTTGCGAGCCTTCGCGCGCGCGTCGGAGTACGCTGGGTCGAAGCGCTTGTGGTGCTCGATGAAGACGAAGACACCGTGCTTGCGGGCTTCTTCAAGGAGTGTGAGGTGGTGAGAGAGGATCTGGGTTGCAGGCTTGGTAATCATAACGTGGATCTTGCGTTGGATGGCGTAGAGGGCGATGGGGAAGTGGGTTGGGTCGGGGGTGAAGATGGTGATTGCCGAGCCAGGCTCGAGGGCGTCGATGGCGGCCTTGTAGGCGTCTGGGTCGGTTTGATCATCTGCTGGGTAGGATGTGAAGGAGACGTCAAGGCCGTTGTAAACTTCGGAGATGTTCTTTTGGAGGTGGGAGCCTTTTTTTGGGTCTTGTGAGGATGGCGATCTAGGGCGCGTTCATCTGGGGTAGCTTACGGATTCCTGGGAATTTGCGTCCAGACACTCCTACCATGCTCAGGTCGCCGACCTTGCCTCTTCGGCGCAAGTCGAACAGCGTCAAGCCTACTACCCCGACCTTTTTGTCGGATGTTGAAGCTGTGCCGCCGACATAGCCTGTGGTGTACTCGCCCGTACCCACCTGAGAATGACCATGGTCAGTCGTTCAATTCTGTAGTATACAGGCGATCATAAACCGATGAACGCGACTTACCATCAATACATTGGGAGGAGCCATTTTGCACTTGTGGGGTTCAATTGTGTCCTGCTCTAGGGGGGAATTGCGGCTTCTAACCTCACGGGTAGCGGGATACAGAGGTGGAAGAGGAAGTGGGAATGAGAGAGAGGAAGGAAAAAGAAATAGAAGACCATGTCCTGGTCATTTTAACTGAGCATCTCCGAGTTTTAGAATTCCCTCAGGCGACGGAAGAATCTCCATCCCACCAGCTTGCCTGTTTGGGGAACATCATTAGCCGATGGGGGCACTTGATTTGTGCATTTATTATGCCACAGGTTTTGATTGTCAATATATTCTGTTCCCAATGTTAGAATTCAAAAAGAAAAAGAAAAAGAGTATTATTTTCTTCATCCATTGGCATCATTTGTGTTTGAACCTAGCGACCGGATTGGAATTTATCATTGTTTGCGCAGTCTGGTATCGGCTTCGCAGTGATGCAGAGCAGTACAACACCTGCTGCAAGTAACCGCCCGTCGTCGGGCTTTGATTCCCCCGAGCTGCTTGTAAATTCCAATTGGGCGTAAAAACCACAAGCAGCCAGGCCACCCATAATTGGTGGAAAGATATTTCACCGGCCAACAGGCCGAAGCTGGAGTGGATTAGGAAAGTGGGGAAGTGGGGGAAGTGGGATGGAAAAGGATCCGGAATCATGTGCGGCATCGCGGGGTAAACACAGGAGCAATTACCCGGTGTGTCAGGAGATGGCGTTGATATATAGCTATCACTGGAGTACTGATCACTCAAACCTAGTCTTGGTTCTATTCTGCTCCAATTGGTTAGCTGTGACTTGAATTGGCGAGAAACACAAAACAAAAAGAACATACCAGGTAAACATTCCATGTTCATAGATCCTCTATACTTCTTGTAGTATACCACGGAACTATGTATACTATCGCAGCATCCAATACTAATATCTGGCAGAAAAAGAAGTACCAAGATGGCACCCCGTACTCCCCTCCGCCCCGGAGCCTACGCTCCTACCATGACCTTTTTCAATCCCGAAACCGAGGAGCTTGACATCCCTACGATCCGTCGTCATGCTGTCCGTCTTGCCAAGGCCGGCTTGGTCGGTCTGGTCACTATGGGCTCCAACGGAGAAGCAGTTCACCTGACCCGCGAAGAGCGCAAGATCGTCATTCGCGAGACACGATCCGCGCTTGTGGAGGCCGGCTTCACTAACGTACCTGTTATCACTGGAGCCAGCGAGCAGAGCATCCGTGGCACAATTGATCTCTGCAAGGAATCCGCTGAGGCTGGTGCGGAATATGCTCTCATTGTACCCCCAAGCTACTATCGCTACGCTGTTGGCAATGACGAGACTCTGTATGAGTATTTCACTGCAGTGGCAGATGGCTCTCCTTTGCCGGTGATCCTGTATAACTATCCCGGTGCCGTATCCGGGATCGACATGGACTCCGATCTGATCATCCGTATCTCCCAACACCCTAACATCGTAGGCACTAAGTTCACCTGTGCCAACACAGGCAAGTTGACTCGTGTCGCTACCGCTCTCAATGCCATCGCCCCTGAATCGCCCCTGTCTCCTAAGCGCAAGAACCCCTCGACCAAGAAAGTCGAAAACCACCCCTATGTGGCCTTTGGTGGTATTGCAGACTTTTCTCTGCAGACTTTGGCCTCGGGTGGCTCTGCCATTCTGGCCGGTGGTGCCAATGTCCTTCCCCGTTTGTGTGTACACATTTTCAACCTTTGGAGCGCTGGTCGCTTTACGGAAGCCATGGAAGCCCAGCAGTTGCTGAGTACTGCTGATTGGGTACTCACTAAGGCTGCCATCCCGGGTACTAAGGGTGCTATTCAGTCATATTATGGTTACGGTGGTTATCCTCGCCGGCCTTTGGGACGGCTGAGTGAGGCTCAAACGAAAGAGGTAGCTGATAAAATCAAGGAAGCTATGGAGGTGGAGCGGTCCTTGCCTGATATTGCATGAATACCCTCTCCTGTACATACATTTTACCATTATCGAAAAATATTCTGTTTATTTGAGGCTTCACCTAGTAGAATGCTCGACTGTAGTTAGGAAGGCCTATACCAAACTATCAATATTAAATTTCAATAGAAGCCTTGGGCCCAGAACAGCAGTCATGGAATACACTATCATCGCGTAACTCTCTGAATCGGGAGAGTATGTACCGAACGAACGGGCTTCGGACGGATAGGTTGCCGGACGACTCTTCCTTGGAAACCGAAGTGCCCCCACGCCAATTTTCATCGATGTAGTCTTTCACTGGTGGACAAACTCTAGCGGGCTAAAGTGCCACGAGAGTTGGATCTTCTTGGTGAGGACGTCAGATGAACCCCATGATACTCATGAGGGGTAATAATAATAAAAAAAAAAAAAAAAAAAAAAAAAAGGAACAACCTTAGGAAATTCGTATACAACACAACCGTCAAGTTGCCTCTTGTATACAATTAAATGCAATATGCAATACGTTGCAGCCATTTGTTGCATTTTATAGATTAATTGCTCTTAGATATCAAAATCTACTCGAATGTTTGGAGCCAATTCTATGGCGCGGGGTTGCGCGACATAAATAGTGCTGTATAGGATTCCTCGCTTCAACCCCAGCAAGTATCAATTGTATAATAGTCGTATGTTAGGCGCTTAATCTATTATAGGGGATGAAACCGAAACTTGAAATACGATCAGACTCACGTAGTCACTAAGTGCCCAGATCTCCAACTGCTCGGAGGAGAATATCCACCGTGGCCGCAGATGCGGGCGATAAATGGATGGCTCCGCAGCCCTGTTAATTTGTTGGCGTGGCGATCAGATTATAAAAGTTGTCTTTGCCCTGGTGGAAGACGCTTTTCTTTTCTTCTTCCCTTCATTATTCCTACTCCAACCACCCCAGCCCATACACCGAGTTGTTTCCCTCCAACCATTATCCATATCATTCGACAATATGCCTTATCCCGAGGAAGCCGAGGGTTTCCAGGTCGATAGCCCTGAAACCTACACCCACTTCAACAAAAGATTCGTACGTTTAGGCTCCTCCTCTCTTCGGCTTTTGTCGCTGGAAGACTAACAATGCCCTCGTATGCAGTTTAAGTTGAAGCCATTTGGTGACTATGGTATGTAGGGATCGTTTCTCTCACACTCCAGATAACTTTATAACTGACAAATCCGTAGATGTTGATATTAAGATCGAGGCTTGTGGTGTCTGCGGAAGTGACCTGCACACCATCAGCGGTGGGTGCTCGCCAACGCACAGTATTTCCTTCGATGACTCTAGCAGTAGCTGACACGGTAGGATATATATTAGGCGGCTGGGGAGATCAGAAATTCCCTCTTTGCGTGGGCCATGGTAAAAATTGTCCTGCTCAGCATCATGAAGCCTACTAACGAGATCACTTGCGATAGAAATCATCGGCAGAGCGATTCGTGTCGGGCCGAAAGTCACATTGATCCAAGAAGGCCAGCGCGTCGGTGTTGGTGCCCAGTCATACTCCTGCGGCGAATGCAAGCAGTGCAAGAACGACAACGAGACCTATTGTCCCGTCCTCATGATGGACACCTACGGTTCTGAGTGGCCTGAGACTGGCATCGTCAGCCAAGGTGGTTACTCATCGCATGTGCGCACTCACGAACACTGGGTATTTCCTATTCCTGAACAACTTGAAACCAACCTCGTCGCCCCCATGCTCTGTGCCGGCCTGACCGCATATTCACCACTGGTCCGTAACGGTGCTGGACCTGGCAAGAAGGTAGGAATTGTGGGGCTGGGTGGAATCGGTCACTTTGGAATCATGTTCGCCAAAGCCCTTGGAGCAGAAACCTGGGCTATTTCTCGGTCTCGCGCTAAGGAGGCGGATGCACGAAAGCTGGGGGCAGATGGATACATTGCTACAGCGGAGGAAGGTTGGGAGAAGGATCACTTGTGCTCATTTGATCTGATCATCAACTGCGCCAGCTCTTCCAAAGGCTTTGATCTGGCCAAATATTTGTCCCTCATGGACGTCCATGGTCGCTGGATCAGCGTCGGACTTCCCGAGGAAGAGGGTCAGGTCATTAAGGCACAGAACCTGATCGCGAATGGAGTCTTGATTGGAGCTAGCCACTTGGGTAGTCGGCGGGAAATGTTGGATATGCTCAAGTTGGCAGCAGACAAGGGTCTAAGGGGATGGGTCGAGGAGCTGCAGATTGGTGAGGAGGGACTCAAGGAAGCGATGGTCCGAATGAAGAAGGGGGATGTTCATTATCGCTTTACAATGACTGGATACGACAAGGCGTTTGCTTGAGCAGTGACGAAGGATGTAAAATATGATGAGGCTATTAAAGAAAAATACTAAAAAGAATAATTTTTTTCTTTCAAAAAATATCAAAGCAGAGAAGGAGGGAGAAATGCTCGTCCGTGTAGAAACTAGAGGTGGGGTTAGAAGTGATTATAATCAATCCTCAAGGTCCTTACTCGGACACTCCTCGACCATAGCCTATAGGTACCTTCTTCTGTCTAGGTCCTTTCCTAAGTAAAGGGGAACATTGATATTTTTAATTTTTTTAAGTTATATTTTTATTTGGCTAGTATCCAGGAAAGTAAGTGGATTCCCATTCTCACATGATGATGCCCGAGGAGTGATATATCAAGTTCGCAAGAGAGAGAGAATGATATATGCCTAAATATAATAAATATAATATTTACAAGCAAAATAATATCTTACAAAAGTACGCCATTCATTTGAACCCATACCAAAGGGAAAGGGTAATCATTTAAGATTAGGTTTGATTCTTTTTTACGCCTGAATTCTCGGGGGAGCGACGAAAGATGCCGAGGATCGGTTGACAGCACACACGGACAAAGCACAAGTGCCCAAGACTGACACGGGTGGATCATGGTGAGATTTGCAAAACCCCACGGGGGCGGGAGGCAGATTTCTCGGCCTAGATTCACGATGGAGCCGATCTTAAACATACCTTTTAAAAGGAAGCTCTACTATACAGTCCATACAACACTGGGTATTTCAAGAGAACACGGGGTTATTTATTTATTAATTCAATTGACAACTTTCTTGCTTACTATAATTGTGAATGCTTTCATCATAATGCATTTATTCCTAAGAAGGGTCAGTTAGGCTGACTTGTCAGAATGAGTTGGTGCCCCGAAATAGTAACCCTTGTTTTGGGGGGGGGGTTGATGTGAGAGAGAGAGAGTGTGTGTGTGCCTCTAAGCAAGGCACTGCTGTTTGACTTTGACTTTCACTTTGAATTGGTTCATTTGGGAGGGATAAAAAACAAAAAGAGTTGAAACCTTTTTTTTTTTGTTTGAATTTTGAATTTTGGAAAAAATTTTTATTCCCATTTCTCCATCCCAGATCCTCCGCCACCCGTGTGAGGAATTCAGGGGCAGAGGCAGTCTAAAGGCTTTGTGTGGTACATTGACGTTGATTAACTTTTCTTCTTCGCTTTTTCTTTGGATGAATTAATTTTGTTCGCCTCCAATGACGCCCAATCAATTTGCCTTCCGAGGGGCAAATTCTTTTCTTCGGGGGGCCTCACCGCCCTGCTGATAAGTAGCTCTTCTCCCTTTTTCTGGCTCGCCTGATGTTTTTCTTTTTTCCCTCCTGTCAGCTTTTCCTTTTTTTCCCTTTATTTTTCCCTTCGTGTTCTGATTCCTTATATTGATTTGTATTAAGTTCTCATCCCTACTGTCCTGTCCTCTCTTTCTTTGTGGTAGACGTCCTTTTTCTCATTCTTATCTGATCGGGGTGGTCGGTGTTTCTTATCAGGAGTTACTTGTTTAAGCGGACCTTTTTTTTTTGTTTCCCTTGCCTGCACCATTCAAGCTTCCCTATAGTTTGACCGTCACAGATACACACTCGAGGACCAACGGATATTTCGCTGCATATTCCGTTTTAAGTTCTCACCTTGTCCCTTGCTGTTCCTTGGAATTCTGCTCCAGGGTTAGTCAAAGGGCCCTCTCGTGTCAGTATATAGTCGATCTACGGAGCCTCCGATCTTCCTACAATCTCTCTATTCGATTTGTGACACGATGGCACCACGCGAGGCGTCGACACTCCCTTCCCGGCGGCGTCCTTCCCTCTCCTTCAGACCTCGACCTCGGACGGCCACCTCATCGGCCCATAAGACAACCGGCCTAGAAAACGACGTATGGGGTGGGGTGCCAGCATCCGATGCGGCCGATGATGAGGGACAGGTATTGGAGGAAATGAATCATTTCCCTGAACCTGTTCCCAGGCGCCGAGAAGCGAGAAGCTTCTCCAGTCTACGTCATCCTGTTGATGGCTTGCTCGCTCTCGGCCGACGCTTGTCAATCACGATCCGGAACAAGTCTTCCAGAAACTCGGCTTATCACAACCAAGATGACCTGGCCGACTTGAATCATGAACCGGAGTTTACGCCAAGAAATAGGCATTCATGGTGCAAGGGTACCAGCATTGATCGCAGATTGTCTCATCATAGTGTATCGGCGCTGCATAGCTTTCACACACCAACTGCGCCTGCCCGTGCTCCAGTTCCAGGCAATGGCTCAGAGCCTCCTGTTCTTCCGGACGACATCTATGCAGGCGCAGCCGCTCGGGCGGCCGCTGCAGCTCAGAATGAGTTGTTCAGGGCCGAAAGGGATGGTGCAAAGTACTCTGACACAGGACTGACGAGAGATTCGGAGAGTGGTATTGGTATTGACCTGCGCGACCGCTCCGATCTCTCCGACACGGATCTGGCTTTTCTTCGCTTGGATCCAGTCAGCCATCTACCCCCAGAGGTTATGTCTCATATTTTTACTTATCTCGACCCCCAGTCGCTCATGCAATGCGAATCGGTCTCACACGCTTGGAATGAACAAGCCACCTCCCGACATATTTGGAGACATGTGTTCCGTCACACCTATGGGAATAACCGCCCTGCCACCACGAAGAAAAAGCGGTCTGCTGGTTTAGGAAAATCCCTCCCTGATCAAGACTGGAAGAGGATGTTCCTTGTCCGCCGCGCGCTGGAACAGCGCTGGAAAGAAGGCAAGGCTGCTGCTATCTATCTCCACGGACATAAAGATAGCGTGTATTGTGCACAGTTTGATGAGTATGTTATTCTCCAAGCAAAACCTGGTCACCAACTAACCACCTACAGGGATAAAATCATTACTGGATCTCGTGATCAAACCATCAGAGTGTGGGATGCTCATTATCCTTGGCCATGCCGCAAGATTATCGGGCCTCCTCCAGGAGATATCGCCGGCATTGGGCCCGTCAACAACATGTCCCAGCAGTCTTCCGGGAAACCGCCTTTTCTTACAATTTGCCCCCCGCCAACGCTCTCCGCTGGCATTACCACACCGGTCGAACAAGCTTCGGAATACCATAGTGCATCCATCCTTTGCCTTCAATTCGATGACGAGATTATGGTTACAGGGTCGTCTGACCATACCTGCATTGTTTGGGACATTCAGAATGACTATCAGCCTATTCGCCGCCTGGATGGCCACCAGGCTGGTGTCCTAGACGTGTGCTTTGATGATCGTTATATTGTTTCTTGCTCGAAGGATACCACCATCTGTGTGTGGGATCGGCAAACCGGGGCTCTTGTTCAAAGGCTTGTCGGCCACCGAGGCCCTGTGAACGCAGTTCAGCTACGTGGAGATTTAATTGTCTCCGCGAGCGGAGATGGTGTCGCTAAGCTGTGGAACATCACGTCTGGCCATTGTGTCAAGGAATTCCACAGCAAAGATCGTGGACTTGCATGCGTTGAGTTTAGTGAAGATGCCAGGACTATCCTCACCGGTGGCAACGATCAAGTTATATATCAGTTTGATGCAAACACTGGTGAAATGGTCAATGAGCTGAAGGGTCACAAGGGATTAGTCCGATCTCTGCACCTGGATAGTGTGGGACAACGGATCGTCAGCGGAAGTTACGATATGAGCGTCAAAGTCTTTGACGCGCAGACCGGGGAGTTATCAATTGACCTACCGGACTGGACCACCAGCTGGATGCTGAGTGTGAAGTCGGATTATCGACGCATTCTGGCCACGAGTCAGGATTCCCGAGCCGTCATCATGGACTTTGGCTATGGGCTAGATGGCATCGAATTGCTAGAGGAATAGATGGGATGCAGCCTTAGACATATATTTGATTTTGTTTGCTCCGTTACAGGAAAAGTTCCGGTCGCTGGGAGTTTGTACGGGAATTAATTCGGGGTTTGCTTGTTTGCCTGTAGCATTTTACTTTCTTCTGGTTGCAACTTTTGTGGATATAATATTTTGGGATATACATTGGTTAGCGATAGAGCGTTGATACTTCAAAAGACTTTGCTTTGCTTTCTCATGTCAGCTTTTCTGATTGAAAGCTTTCACAGTAGTTATATATAAGATCTTATGATAATAGACGTCGTACTGTGATATGCGATAAAGTACTCACCTGCTTGGTTACACCAGTGATCGCTGTCGATCCACCACTACTTCCGACTAGTACTTGGGCAGGTATCCATCAAATAATTGCCTGAGGAATCGATGAATTTTGACGGAAAGGGGCAGGGGGGCTTGTGATTGGCCAAGACCCCCCTTAGCGTCATGGCGGTCCCGTGGGTTTTGTCGACAGCAACAAAACATCCTCACAACGTTTACTTTGCCTGAATTGTCTAACCAAGACAAACTCTCACTTGCCTGCGGAAACACCTATCTCAACGCCTTCTTTGTTTCCTCTCACACTCCCCTAATTCATTGTACCCTCAGGAACTTTTCCCGCTCTCCCAACCGAACTCAGTCACGATCGTATACCCCACCATGGGCGAATCTAGGTTCGTTGGAGCCCCCCTTTCAAAACATCTTGTGGAAGAAGCCCCTTATGTATGGAAGCCAGCGACTAATCCTTGTGAAACAAATAGGCAAGAGCTTCTGGCATGGCTTAATAACCTGCTGCAGCTGAACCTTACGAAGGTTGAACAGTGCGGAACAGGGTACGTGCAACTCACTCTCACGTTACGGATAATTTTGCCTTCCTACCCGAGCGACAGGATGGACTTCATTGCAAGATACAGAGCCGAAACGGCATGGGGTATCGGCTCAGCAACTTGTTCAAATATATCTAGAATGCTGATGTGTGAACTTGTGTAGTTCGGCTCTCTGTCAAGTCTTTGACTCCATCTTTAGTAAGTGTTCCATCATATCCCAATATGTCTTTTTTATATGGCTAACAGTTTCTTCACTGTTTTATAGTGGATGTCCCTATGTCCCGTGTGAAATTCAACGTGAATACCGAGTATGCCTACCTTCAAAATTTCAAGGTCCTTCAAAGTACGTTCCTAGGTGGATTCGTTTGAATAGGGAAAGATTCTCCCTGTTAACACAGCCTTTCAACAGACGTGTTTGCTCGCCACCAAGTAGACAAGCCAATCCCCGTGCAACAACTTACCAAATGCCGCATGCAGGACAACCTTGAATTCCTGCAGTGGACGAAGAGATACTGGGACCAGCACTTCCCTGGTGGTGACTACGATGCTGTTGCTCGTCGGAAGGCTTCAGGTGCCCCTGCTGCTGCTGCTGCTGCTGCTAGTGGTGGTGGTTCTCGCGCAGGCACAGCCTCGGCTGGAGCCACGCGGCGGGGAGCTACACCTACCACTGCAGCCCGTCCACGAGTCGCCGCAGCAGGCGGGCCTAACGTTTCTGCACTGCAGCAAGAAATCGCGACTCAGAAGGAGGCCATTGCCGGATTAGAGAAAGAGCGGGATTTCTACTTTGCTAAGCTCCGGGACATTGAGCTGTTACTGCAAAGTGCTATCGAGGCAGACCCCGAGTTGGAGAAGGATGATGATTCATTGGTTAAGCACATTCAGGGCATTCTGTATTCCACAGAGGTATGGCAAACTTCCACGCCTGCAGAAATGAACACGGGCCCAGAGGGCTAACTATCGGACAGGAAGGGTTCGAGATCCCAGCTGAAGAGGGTGGTGCGGATGAATTGGAGACGTTCTAAATTCTGGT
The DNA here is from genome assembly GCA_009193595.1 of Aspergillus bertholletiae. Classification (NCBI taxonomy): domain Eukaryota; kingdom Fungi; phylum Ascomycota; class Eurotiomycetes; order Eurotiales; family Aspergillaceae; genus Aspergillus; species Aspergillus bertholletiae. The sequence goes on along the minus strand of ML736325.1, from coordinate 35,696 downwards.
GAAGAAACGTTTGTCCGTTTTTAATACCCCCTCATAGTATGGCTAGCGTTGCGTAGGTGGTTTTAACCCCTTTTGTTTTGATTGGATTTCCTGTTGCTCTACTCAGTTCGGTCCTCGGTCAAGTTGTCGGGAGAGAGCGAGAGAGAGAGCGATCGAGAAAATCATGAGGCGTGTGTTGCGTGGACAATTGGTGATAGGACATTTGGATTTCCGTCAGGCTCTGGACGAGAGTCCAATAGAATTGTTCCCTACTTCTATAGCCCTACCTCTCCCTGTGGTAGCCAACCATTCGATTCAAGTGCTCCGGCCCGCTGAATAAGCCAATTAAACTAACGTTAGTTAACTATGGGTTGCCTGGAGCTCCTGCATTCTTCGAAATTTCCATTCCGGAGATGACATTCCAAGCCGGGAGATGGACACGCCACGGGCGGTATGTAAAAATAGCAATGTGGATCGGAGACGGAATTGAACTAATTTCTGGGTGGTTACGATACGAATATTTCGACTTCAACGAGAATAGTACCGTTGATAATTCATGGATCCCCTGGGGTCGCAAAGCTGGATTACTGGTGTTGAGGTTACACAACTTGAGCATGGTCATGGGAAAGTGAACTATAATCTCACGCAGGAACACTGTACCTCGCAGCATGATAGATGTGATGAACTGGGGGCGGAGAACCAAACACTAGTAAATTTGGCCCCTTACTCCAAGAGACATTATTATATGCATATCACGTCGTACAGACGGGACTCTCACCCATCTTACCGACTAGTACTAGTACTCCGTAGTTACCGCGGTATTTGTATTCGTGATCTTTCAAAGTTCACAGGATAAAGTCCTACGTACTTGTAGTAATCATGTTCCACTTGGCATGCCGTTAAAATATCACTAGTACTCCATCCACCTGGGCATAATCCATGATCATCCTGGATTAGACTGAAAGAAGTCTAGCGGGACAGGCCCAACTGAGATGACACATTTCCAGCCCGCGTGGGGCATCTCGATGCAATGTTGGCTAGAACATTCTGGTCGTTCATTTCGTATCCGCGGCCGTTATATTACGGTGTTTGTAGTAGGTAGTTAGTCTCTTGCCCAAAAGAGGGGTGCAGACTTTCTGTCCCCCCGGAAATGGGAGTTTTTGTAATGTACTAGAAGTAGGATTTGGTTTGTACTCCATGGAGAAGTTAGTCTTCACTCACCAACCATACCTCTTTCGCCGACCATCCAGACCGCAATGCACCTGATCCGGAGTGGGTGAGGAGATAAGCCGTTGATCCATCTTAGGGAACCGTGTGATTTTAATGAAAGGGCGACCGACGGCATTATAGATTAAACCAAGAGTAGTCACCCACTAATGTAAAATGAAGGTGAGACTTTTCAAGTGTTTCATTAAACTTAGGCTTGGCTTTCCCGCTTCGAGCCAATGATACTCACGGAGTGCAAAAATGGCATCGGTTGATCCCCGAAATGGAAAGGCCGTCATTTCGGGTACGCAATGCATACGCATCGAGTCGGTATTGCGTTTGGAATTACCGGAATACATATCCCCCAGGGACTATACAGAGCCACAGATACTGAATCTACTGGAGAGTTATCGGGGAGTTTTCTGCAATCTCCAAATTTTGGACAGGGAGAATACCTATAAGGTTCGGTTTCCATAAGTCGATGTCCCTTCCCCTGACAAGGTACTAGGAAACTGGAGTGAACATGGAAGTTCGAGAAAGGTCCAAGCTGATGTAATTCCCCTGTATTGTAACGGCTAAATAACTAGTGGACACTGCAAGTCTAAGACCTCAGCCGAACCTGTTGTTGTTATTCTTAGGTCTGGCCTGATCGATTCTGTGCCGCTCTGCTCTCTCGTTGACATCGTCCTTTTCCCTCTCTCCCCTCACCTTCCTTCTCCTCCTTCACCCGCTCCCGCCCTTCTCGCTCCCTCCTCCCTTTCCTCTTCCCTCTTCTTCCTCTTCTTCCTCTTCTCCCTCTCCCCCCTTGACCCCTTGGCGGTAGAGGACGGAATATTTCCTCGGGGGCAATCTACAACCATCGAATCGGATGGTGGAAATACCGGACCACGCGAGGTGACATACTACCACGGAACGGCTTGGAACAAGCGAGAGACAAGGCTGGGTCCGGTGTCAACGTGGATCCCGCAACCAGAGAAAAAGCGAAACGGAAATAATTTTGACGATCGGATTCTCGAGGTACCCATCGTTGAAACTTCCAATTCGATTCTTTCAGCAATTATGGATTAGAGCTGGAGGAGCTCTCAACAATTGGAGAAAATACTCAGCATCGGATCAGAACAAAAAAGTTGTGTCGCTTTTACTTTTTCGCCTTCGCCTTCGCTTCTCTTCATTCATTCCTTACAGGTATGTACGAGTGTAGATGTCAAATGGACTGTACATCATCATGAAAAATGCGGATACACCCTCGTTATCTGCTGTTATCCTTTGAAATTATACGGTTCACATTTTTCAGCGGTTCTGATGGCTAAGTGCTTCTCTGATCCGCCTCCCACAGAGTTTCATGCATCTCGAAATTGTTTGCCCATTATTACACTTGAAATTGTCAGCTCTTTGGTGCAGCTGACGTCCGCTCCTTGGTTCATACGAATTCAAAGACCTCCGTTATTTGCGGAAGTATTACGCTTGGGCAAGCCCGAGCCATCATCGTGACCGCCAGTCATTCTTTCCATAAATCCCGGCATTATCATTCTCTAGCCAATACGGCCTTTGCTTATTCGCTCATTCGAATCTCGACATTCTAATTCTTTGCGCTCTTTTCCAAACCTGATATCTTTTTAGAGATATCTTTAGTGTCGTGCTGGCAGGCACCGTATACTACGTCCTTCTTGAAATCTTCTTCCGAAACGGTGCTCTGAGCCTCGCGTGTTTGGTTTTGCGCATCAACGGTGTCTCGAGCCGATTATTATTACGTTGCAGTTCTTGCTATTCAATCTTCAATAGCTTCCTCGGTGGTTTTAGTTGAGAGAATACTCGTACAGCTCGGAGCAGGCGCCAAACCAGGATGGCCCATCATGGCAATAGACACACCCGGTATAGCAGATCGATGAAGAGGACCAATAGATCAACAGTTGTTACCAATGTAACGGAACGTACGAGCAGCGGGCAGTCAGTTCATGGAGCAGTTATGAACGACCCGATACACAGGATGAAGCGGCAAGCCCAGGATGGGTCACAACCCCAGATGAACGGCGCAATGTCCCAGGAGGACCAGGTTTCGGTGCAAGTCACAATAGCCGCTGATAATAGTTCTCGGGCTACATCTGATGCTACAGCAGTAACGCCCCTGCCAACAACTGGAACACCTGAAGCCACCACCGACCAAAGCTCAACGGCTGTTCCAACTACCTCATCCGAAGAAAGTCCAACCGCCTCTGCTGCCTCACCTACCCCCACAACTGATACTGCTTCTGAGACGACTAGTCATGATCCCTCAACCTCGCCTACTTCTTTCCCTGTAATATCTTCTGCTTCCGTTACTTCCGCTTCCCAAATACCTTTCTCGCCTGTGAGTTCGAGTGAGATGCCTCAGCCCACTTCCAGTACTATAGTTTCCACTACAACGAATTCTTCGTCCTCCAACGCTAGTCAAACTTCGTCCACTTCCAGTTCTGGTTCAAGCTCATCTTCCAGCACAACAACGAATCCCTCAACTTCTACATCCTCTACAACGTCTATCACGTCTATCACATCCGAGAATACTACAACTTCCCTGCCCTCTGGCACCGGAGGCGACGACTCATATGGATGGGACGGACGATCGGGGCAGACAGCTACTGAACAGACACTTTTGACTACTGGACCGACTACCTCAGCGACAAACTCTCCTTCCCAGAGTTCTGGAGCTCTCGACAGCCAAACCAAGGGCAAAATTGCTGGCGGTGTAGTTGGTGGCGTAGCAGCTGCTACGGTCTTGGTGCTCCTAGTTTTCTTATTTCTCCGGAGACGGAGAGCGTGCCAAGATCGTGTCCCTGAAGTCCTTCCACCCGGTGACATGACTGGTGCTGCTATTGGCGAAGGATCTGTAACGAGGTCAGCTGATATGGTTTCGCGGCGGTCTAGCAATGATCCATTATTTACAGCGTCATACTTTGCTCCAGCTTTTATGAAGCGTTGGAGACAATCGCGCCTCTCTACCCATACAGAAAGCACCTTAGATTCTAGCACGAGCGAGCGTGGCTTCCAAAAGATTTCTGGTCGGAAGATTCCCTCCGTACTACAATCAGGAGGAGATGGATATGGTGGTGGTTTCTCAGAGGGATCGCCGACTGTGTCCGAGCCAAGTGTGAGCTTCTCGCCAAGTTCACCAGTCCTTCCCCGCTCACCTACCTCTCAACCGCCTCCTTCAACTCCATATGGCATGCCGCTGGATGTGAGTTATACACGGGAGGCCGAGGAAACAAATCCCATTGTGATTTTCCGGCCCTCTCCGGCCAGGACACCTATTCCTGGCTCCGCAAATGCTAGTTTATCTAACGAGCCCTCTATATCGCGCATTGTCCCTCTGGCGGCAGGGGCATTGTCTCCCACCGTACCCAAGCGACCGGATGTGCTGGGTCGAAGTCATCCAAGTTTTGACGGTAGCCGAGGTAGCCGGTTTACTGAGAGTATATGATCTTATTCGCTACTGTCTTTCCTTTAGCCCTCGCAAGCATCCCTTTGTTGTCCGATGTCTGGATATATATCACAAGAGCTTTGCTCCGTACATATGCTGAGAGCTTGCATTTTTTTTCTTTCTTTCTTTTCCCCTTCAGGATGTGTTATCTTCGCAGCGGGAGTAATTCCTGGCTTTCTAGTGGTATATTTTGACCCTGTTGTACTCTTACTCTCTATTTCTTATATGGATACCCCGAATTGAGTTCACTGTTCCTTGTCGAACCCTGCGCATTGCTGTCCAACTTCCTTTTCCTTCTCGTATGTCAATAATTCATGTGGAGTTGATGTTTTAGGGGAATATTGCGTGGGTAATGGTCATGAAATGTTTAATGGCAGATGGATCATGGTTTTCCTGACCCCGGATCGACCTAGTAATTTGTTGGTACCAGGCCCCATAATCTACTGTTATCGATTAAGGGCACTTTTGTTGATCCGAACGGAGTTACTTTCCCTCTTTGAGTTGATAAGCAGGAATGGATGATGACACCCAAAGCGAGCCTCTGACCACTCACGGCTCGGCTATTTCTGCGTGACCTGGAAATGGCAGGGTTGCCATGTAAGGTTCCATAGAGTATATCCGTCCACGTACCTGTAGTATATAATCGGCATGCCCCTCTCCTCTTATCCCTTTCGGTATCTTCCTTCCTGTGTCGGGTCTATATATACAACTGGAACATACCGTCGTATAAATCGGATTTACGTGGCTAATAATCATCATGGGAGAGCCTGACGCCCCAACCCCTCATGATGTCTCCTCGTCTTCCCCTCATTCCACCAAACCACTTCGTTTCCTTGTCATCGGCGCTGGTTCGCGAGGCAATGCGTACGCCCGAGCCGTCTCCAATGCTACCTCAGGTATGATCTACGCGATTGCTGAGCCACATCCCTTTAAACGGCGAGAATTTGGCCGCAATTATATCTGGGGCGACGGCGGCACCCCACAGGACGGCCAGGAGTTCGAAGACTGGAGAGATTGGTTGCGGTGGGAAACCAAGCGGCGAACACAGAGCACTTCTGCGACTGTCGCGACGAATCATGCGATCTGTGGAGTGGATGGTGTGTTCATCTGTACACTGGACGAGACCCACGTTGAGATTCTACAATCCATCGCCCCTTTACAACTTCACGTTTTGTGCGAGAAGCCGCTTGCCCTCTCGCTATCTGACTGTCTGACAGTCTATCGTGCCCTTCTGCCAAAGGCAGATGAGGGCTTGTCCCCCTCTTCTTCCCCATCAACTATCTTCTCCATTGGCCATGTTCTCCGTTATAGCCCGCACAATATCCTCCTTCGAAAGCTTCTCCTCGAGGACCGTGCCATCGGCGACATCGTCTCAATGGAGCACTGCGAACCGGTAGGATGGTGGCACTTCGCACACAGCTACGTCCGTGGGAACTGGCGTCGAGCAACGCCCGAAGGCGACGGCTCCCTGCTCACCAAATCCTGCCATGACCTTGACTTCATCCTCTGGCTCCTTTGTTCCCCGTTACCACTCCCCGCAGACGCCGATCTCTCCACACAGCAGCAGCAAGGACACCTCAAGCGCCAACAACCACATCTCCCACGCACCATCTCCTCCTCCGGCTCCCTGACCCAATTCCGCAAATCCAGAAAACCCCGTGCCGCCGCCACAGCCACAAACTGCCTCTCTTGTCCCGCGGAGAAAGACTGCAATTACAGCGCTATCAAGATTTACCGCGACATGCACGTCGCAAGGGCTGACTACGAATGGCCTGTCAACATCGTCTGTCCAGATATCGAGGACGTAGTCCGGAACTCCTCTCTGTCTGAGGAAGAACAGACCAAAGCAGCAGAGGCCCATCTTTTCCGCCGTCTCGAAGAAGACTATTCTCCCGAAACAGAGGATAAGGATATTGCCGCAAGACCTTGGTACGGTCGATGCGTTTACGAATCCGACAACAATGTCTGTGACGACCAGGTCGTTACTCTTACCTGGGACGATGATGAGCCCCTCGAGTTCGACACAAGTAATTACAACTACTACCCCCGAACGGCCAAAACAGCCATATTCCATATGATCGCGCCGACGGAGAAACAGTGTGAACGTCGTGGTCGTGTTTATGGCACACAGGGTGAAATCAGTTACGATTCGCGGAACATTCATACCTACAGTTTCTCGACCCGATCAACTAGGTCCATCGAGGTGCCGCGGCAGCCACCAGAAGAAAAAGAGTCTCATGGTGGGGGCGACTACGGTCTGGCGAGGAGCTTTGTCCGTGCTGTAGATGCGGTGGTTAATCAGGGGTGGGAGGTTGAGCGCGCGCAAAGGTGCTTCGTGGGTTGTACGCTGGAGGAAGCGGTGAGGAGTCATGCCGTTGTGTTCGCAGCGGAAGAGGCAAGGAGAGAGGAGAAGGTGATTCGGTGGAAGGATTGGTGGGAGGCGAAGCTTCAGGATTCGCTAGGGACGAGGTCGGCTTGTGATTAAGTTATTAGTTCTGGTTCTTACCATGACGGCCGGGTTATTTTGATGTTAGGTAATGATGTGATATGATGTTATGGCACATAGTGATGAATTGGCTATGGACTGGAATATGAGTTATGATTATACTGCTATGCGATTAACTATCTTAAATGAAATTTGTCCATGGATGGCTTTTTTTTGCTTCTTCCCATCATAAAGAACTGCACCTCATACACTTAGGGCACAATATTTACAAAAACATCAAATCGTAGTCACTTTAAGTGCGGACATCAGGCTCCTCGCGGCCAATGAACTCCTTGAAGTTGAGCAGAGAGAGGGCGAGAGCAACATTGTCTTTCAGGTATTCAGACGCAGTCAGGCCGAACTTGCTCTTGTCGCTCTCATACTTCTCAATATACAGACGGATCGTGGCACCGCTGCTGCCGGTGCCAGAGAGACGGACGATAATGCGGCTGCCATCGTCGAACTTGGCGTACAGGCCCTGGTTCTTGGACACGCTGCCGTCCAAATCTGTGTAGGAGAAGTTACCCACATCGGTAACCTTGCTACCGGATACGGTGGAGCCGATGAAACTGTCCTTGTTGGCGACCTTGTCGGAGAGGATAGCAATAACCTTGTTGGCACCATCGCTGTCAACATTCTCGTAGTCGTAGCGCGTGAAGAAGGTGCGGCCATAGGTCTGCCAGAAGTCGTTCTGGATGGAGGCAATGCTGGGGGTCTGCTCTGGCTTCTGCTTAGCAACACCAGCAATGATGTTCAACCAAGCGACGATGGCCCACAGGCCATCCTTCTCACGGATGTGGTTGCTACCAGTGCCGAAGCTCTCCTCGCCGCAGATCGAGATCTTCTTATTGTCGAACAGGTTGCAGAAGAACTTCCAACCGGTGGGCACCTCGTAGCTCTGGAGGCCCTGTGCCTTGGCGACCAGGTCGACAGCGCCGGAGGTGGGCATAGAGCGGGCCAAACCGTACACACCCTGCTTCTGGAAGTAGGGAATCAGCTTGGCGTGGTGGGAGATGATGGCCAAACTGTCACCAGGGGACACGAAAGTGTTAGCACCGTAAATCATGTTACGGTCGCCATCACCATCGCTAGCGGCACCGAAGTGGATACCGTTCTTGTCAACAGCCTCAACCAACTCATGGGCATAGACCAGGTTGGGGTCAGGGTGACCACCGTTGAAGTCTGGGCTAGGGACACAGTTCATGGTACTGCTGCTGGGCAGACCCAGCTCATTGATGAAGATATCAACGCCGTAAGGGCCGGTAACACCATGCATGCCATCAAACAGAACCTTGAAGTCCTTGTGAGTGTTGAGGAACTCCTTGATCAGGTCAAAGTCGAAGATCTCCTTCATCATCTTGACATAGTCGGTAGTCGAGTGAACAACCTCGACCTCCAATGGGCCGTAGGTCTTGGAGCCAATGCTGGAAAGATCAACCTCGGGGATCTCAGCATAGTTATAGGAGGTTAGGGTCTTGGAGGTTTCATAGATCTTGTTGGTGACAGTCTCGGGGGCAGGGGCGCCATTGGACAAGTTGTACTTGATACCGAAATCGGCATTGGGACCTATTATATGGAATTAGCTCGGAGAAATTGCTGAACTTAAAAAGAATCACCAGGCAGTTCTTACCACCGGGGTTGTGGCTGGCAGTCAACAAAATGCCGCCGGTGGCCTTCCGTACGCGAATCAGGTTGCTGGCAGCGGGGGTGCTCAGGATGCCATCTTGGCCGACAAGGAGCTTCTTGACGCCATAGGCGGCACTGATCTTAGCAATCTTCTGGATAGCTTCAGGGTTGTAGAAACGGCCGTCACCACCAATGACGAGGAAAGCGTCCTTGGCACCTTCAGGGATGGAGAGGAGGATGCTGGTGATGAAAGATTCTGAGTAGTTGGGCTGCTGGAAGACCTTGACCTTCTTACGAAGACCGGAGCTATAGAAGTCAGTAACGGTTCCACCATACAACAAGAACATAGATAGCAACATACGTTCCCGGCTTCTGGTCAGTAAAGGATTGGAAGGAGACAGTCTGGACGGACATGATGGCAGGAAGAGTGTTGGGAGGGAGAAGAAGGAAAAGAGAGAAGAGAAGAAAGGAAGAAGAAGAGGACGGTAAAAGGATATTATATAGGGAGCTGAGATTGCTCACCGACAATTGGAAGAGGGTTCCGCAGAGAGGACAGAGAGAGAGAGAGAGGGAGATGACAGTAAATAAAGGAGGGGCACCAACTCAAGCTAAAGACTGCCGTCATCAAATTGATTTTATTATGTATGTACACCTCAGGCCCAAATCTGTGCCCCTCTTCTGCCCCACTTAATGCTGCTCTTGTTTTTGCCCAGGGATCGAGGCCCCGCGCGTGGGGGCAAACGACTCAAGTGCGTGCGCGGAAAGGTCAACAGTTCGACGAAGTGAGATATGGACACTAATGTACTCCGTAGACTGGGGATATTCCGTGTGCGTGTTCATGAGGAGTGGGTGGAAGAGCTCAGGTACCGGGCAGCGCCCGTACAAAAGCGGCGACGTCACCCTTGAAAGTCGTCGCGAAACAATAAATTGGCTAGATTTTAAAAATAGATCAGGTATAGAAACTATTTCTAAGACATTCTATTTATTATGAGTCTCCCCCTTTTCTATACGAATACCCACCTGGACGAAAGTGGGAAGAAAAAACTGTCCAATTCTCTCGAATTTGCCTCAAGACTTTTACGGAGTCGAGGAGATTAATCGACTTTAAGATTGTTGGGCAGACCAATGGAGCAGTTTTTAATAGCTGCAGCTCTAAACCTTGGGACACGGACGGACCCCCTGAATGATTGGGCCGCTTGACTCCATCCAGAACCATACACGGACAACTCATCGAACCCGACATGCCAATCGACGGGCTCTTCCACTGCATCTGCTGTCGACGGTCCAGGATCGCAGAGGAAATGAGGTGAAGATGACAGATGACATGTCCTCTTATCACCTTTTGCTTATGAATGAATCTAATCTAGACCTCTCGGTAAGCCCTAAAGCGGCAGGGAGTCCGGAGTGAACACTTAGTCCACGGATGCAAAAAAAAAAAAAAAAAAAAAAAAAAAAAAAAAA
>ML736325.1:0-25469 GCA_009193595.1 Aspergillus bertholletiae | reverse complement strand
TAGCGTCTTCTCATTCATTACCTTTGTTACAAAAAAAAAAAAAAAAAAAAAAATAACAGCCTGTTTATGCTCGTGGCTATGACGAATACAGATACCAGGACTATTTTCAATCTCAAGGCCGTGAGTCAAGATAGTGACAAGAAGAATGAATTAGAATCGGATACACGGAGGGGTGTTCGCGGTATACAGCTTTCTAGTTTCGCATTGACACAGACAAGAGGCCTCTTCTTTGAATGATGTGCTGGAACAAGCGAATGAAGAAGGAAAGATTTCATGTGGTTGCAATATCTCTAGCACCTGGTGCCGCAGGCTGTGAGGAAAGGTCGCAGACTCGCAACACATCTTAAGAACCCCCCCCCCCCAATCCCCCCACCCCACAGACCCCCGAATCTAGCTCAGTCGCAGTGGGACGTTCCATGGGACAGTCTGCTATCATGTTTGACAAAGTCTATGGCGATACCACCCATGAAGACAAAAGCGTTTTTTCTGGTTAGGTGGCGTGCCCTGTCAGATAAGGTAAATCAACGCAACGTACCCGAGCGTCAGCGTTCATACACCGCAGCAGTGATCAACTAAGAGTCTGTCTAATCAACTAACTACCTCCTTCATTGAACTCCACTCCCAAAAAGCTTCTCCTTATAGAATCGCATCTCCTCAATACTTTCCAGAATATCATCCTTCGCCAAATGTACCTCCTTCTTTATAGGAACAGCAGCCAACAACTCATCCGTGCCCCATCGTCTCGCCGCTTCCTTAAAGGTGCTTACATCTAAGATCCGATAATGCAACCATTCCAGAACCTTTGCGTAGTGACCCCTCGACAAGAAAGCTTTATCCGCATGTACGCTGTTTCCCGCCAGCAGCGCCGTGCGCGGCTGCGGCACATATCGTTGAATGTACGCCAATAGCTCGGAGGCAGCGGATTCAGGCGTAATGGTGGAGGAGAGGACGGCAGCAGTTAATCCCGTACGGCCGTGGGTGTCGATGCACCATTGTGACATGTTGTCCATGGTGATCTTGGGGGCGTGGACGATGGTTTCGAAGCCGTGGGGGTCGAGGAGTTGAAGGTTGGCATCTGTGATGAAGCAACAAATTTGTATAATTTGATCCTTTTCGGAATCTAGGCCTGTCATCTGTTCGTTCGATGGAGGCTTGCATTAGGCATCACATTTATGTGGAGGGAATGGTGGTCAAAGAGGAGGGTGCGTACTTCACAGTCTATCCACACCAGGGGATCGGATGAGCGTGCCAATGGCATGTTGAAGGTGTTTTGTGTGTGAAATATTATTGCCTCACTTGAAATATAAGATCAATTGGGTAAAGGGTTTTGTGTCTATGAGTAGAAAAAAAAACTGGTGGGGAGGAAGGGGCTAAGTTTCCCTGTGACGTTAGCGGGGATAATTATTGTTAAGTCTCCGATAAGATAAAAGAGTTTCTTCAAATTCATTTGTTTGTTTGCACCTTGCGTGATCCATTTATTCTATAGAGATTAAACTTATAGCTCAGACCTTTTTCAAATATCAAAGAATTCTAAATCCTCATAGGCAAGAGCCCTAGGACCATCCAGCACACGGTAGTGCCGACTCATGCTCATATCCAGAATGGTCTCCATACCGTCGTTATCATCGTCAAGACGTTAGAAAAAAAGGCAATCAAAATCCCCCAAAAAAAGTAAAGCGAAAAAAAAAAGAACCAACCAGGCGGTTACCAATTGGTCCACTTACGCCAATCCATCGTAGCCATCAGGATAATCTTTTGAGAGTTTTCCCTAAACCCAAACACAACAAAAAGAGAAGAAACGTTGTTCACATGGTTCGCATGCGTGTCAGTCACTCCCTCCCAAAATAATAAATAAAGCTCAGGACATAGATTATCGAAGATTGCTAAGTTAGCGTTCCGACGTGGTCGTGAAGGGCAATCCTTGAATCGAGCACCAATTGAGAGACACGTTGAACCCACTAAGTTCATACAGCTAATAATATATCATCGAGATAGATTGATCACAACTCCTCGTCCTCATTCTCCTGTGAGATTTGCGTCTGAGACTGGGCCCCAAAGGAACTGGAACTCGCCCCAGCAGTTTGAGGTCCCTCTGAAGCGGCACTATCCAAAGCTCCACTGACGGGCTGAGAAAACCCTGATTCAATTCTCCGTCGAAGGGCGTTCTCATCCGCCTGGGACACACTGGCTCTTTGTTTTTTCATTGGGCTTCCCACAAACTCTCCGTTCAGGTTGTTTGCCGCAGGCCTAGGGGCCTCGGGTATACCGGCAAGGACTGATGGTGCAGTTGGAGGTGTGGTAGAGATACTCGATGCTGCAGGTGTCTCCCCGGACGGCTGGGGGCTGGCAGTCTCCGTTTTGGGTGTACTAGTACCCAGAGATGCTGAGGAGTGTTGGCGTTTGAGCTATATTTGTGTTAGCGCAACTTAAGGCAAAGGCCATGAGTTTCACTTGCCTTAATTTTACGAACGCCCTCGGCTAGCTCTCCCTGGCGTCTGATATCGTCTGGAGACAGATGCTGGTCATCTTCCTTAGCTTCTTCATCGTCCGCTTTATCCAAGATCGAGTCATCGTCATCATCGTCACTGTCCATGTCGTCATCTCCAGCGATCTTGTTTTTCTTGCCCCTCTGCTTGCTCTCAGTACTGTCGCGGAAGTTCAAGAATCCAACTGTACCACCGGGTTTCAAGGGACCGATATTAGCGAAGTCAGGCTGAAGTGATCTGCGCTTTGCTGAGCCAGGGGTTTCTTGCGACTTGGGATCTTTTAACATGCCCATTTTCTGCAATTGCCCTGTAGATAGTTAGTATAGGAGAAGAGATATCGTGAAGAGATGGTCGACCTACGCTCCCCTCTATACATGAATGTGAAAATAGCATACGGTTTGTCGGATGGATCAATCCCAGTAACCGTTTGTGTGCTGATAGTCTTAGGATCGAGCGTCTTGGGCTTTGCAAAACTCGTGGTGTGGTCGACATCTGCGTCTGTTCCGCCATTTCCGCCTTGCTGGGCTTCGTCGTCATCATCATGGGCATCGAATTGCGGCGAGTATTCACCACGCTTGATTTCCCCCGAAGCCAGAACACGGAACAAAGCCACCTTGATCTGTCCTGCAGACTCCGGAATAGGGTCGTCGTCCGAATCAGAGAAAGACATGTCATCATCCGAAACGTCCTCGAGAGGCGATTTTGCATCGTTACCATAGCGCATGATGCTCTTGTCATGTTTTCCCGCTTTAGAATCCATATCCAAGTCAATGTCACCAGTGCTGTCGACGGATGCACGCTTCAAGCGGCGCTTTTCCATCTTCTGCCGTCTCCGCTCGATCTTCGCGGCCACATCCTTTCCCTCTAGATCTAAGCCATTGAGCCAGCGCTCCAACCCAACCTCACGGAAGAGGAACTCCCGTTCCGCAAGGCCACCTCCTTCCGACTCAGGGACACTGACCCACCGCGAGTTCACCCAGGTCTCTTCACCTCTCCGGAGTAAGGTAGCGACCTCTTCCTTTTGTCGCCCATCGAAGTAAATATAGGCTGCGACCGTCTCGTTCGGGGTGTTTGTCAGGGGCTGGTAGGGCGCCACCATGCTACTGTATTGCCCGCGCTCTGCCGTTTGGCCGGGAAGGCCCCCAACAACCTTGGGCTTAGGGGTGGGGTTTTCCAGTGTCGGCTTCGGAGTAGAATAGGGCACATCTTGCCCAGGATTCAGTAATGTGATTGAAACCGCAAAGGTGGATTGTTCAGGTTTTCCGGTGGTTGAATCAGGCAGCTTGGGTGGAGGTACGGGAATGTAACAAGCTATGCGAGAGGCTCGGGATTGGCGTTGGATCGAATACTCGGAAATAGGGCCATCCGGAGTGTGTATACTCACGGCGAGACCCTTAAAGCACGGCATGATGGGGCGAGAAGTGGGGTGTACGTGAGCAAACTGATGTTCTCCGTAGTATCTTGCGAGGGAGAAAACACGCCGATCTAAGGAAGGCGAGAGTAAGGAAAGAAGATCGTGCGGTGGTGCGAAAGAGATAGCTTCCGGGCGTCGTGGGTTGTGGAGGCGGTCAGGGATATCTAGTGTGTTTGGACTGACACCCACAACCTTCAAAGGGAGAGCGCGCAAGAACGCAGGTCAAGGATGCTCCAACTGGAGAGTGCAGTAGCGTATAACAGGGGTGTGCGGCACAAGAGCCAGGCAATTTAAAAAGCAAGTCCCTTAGTATTGCTTGATCTTCTTGGTGAGCAATTCACATAGGCAATGGTAGCTCGGCGGAGGGGTGGGAGGGGAAGAAGGGAATGGCTGGGTACGATGGGACCAACCAACCGGGTGGAGCGTACCAAGTTGAAAATCCACGTAAAGAATGTAGGTATCAGCACCATCGAGTGAAGGTAGCGATTCGACTTATAAAAAAAAGATATCTGCTATGCCCGAAGGCCAACTCCTTGTACAGCGTGACGGTGACTGAAGAAGAAGGGTGGAAGGGGGAGGACCTAAGAAAGAAACGAATGGGATGCGGAGGACCGGGCGATCGACACCGCCAGTGGGAACTCCTCCGCCTTCGCTGCCTTCCATGGTTTCGGTTCTACTTAAACTCCCATGCAACATTCCTTTTTGCCTTGGCGTAAGAATATACTAGTGCCACGGAGTCGTCCGACTAGTATACTCCAACAACTCGAGTAACAGTGGATTTAGACTTAAACCTTTCTTTGTTTTCCTTTGTACGACTTCCCTGCAGGGCATCCGGCACAGTCCCATGCGGAATATCCATCCATCCACGGGGAACTCTGCCAGAGATTGCCTTTCCAATGTTGCTAGGTAGATAGACCTACATGGATCGACCCCATTTCGCCGCTTTAGGAATTGCAGCTGTTTGTACAACTCACAGCTCGCTTTGTTGGGTGACTATATATAGAACTCTATCATCACGTCGTCTCTATTTGTCTAAAGGATAGAATGAAAGTATCATATGAGGGGAAGAAATCAATAATAAATAGACCGGCAGCCCTCATGCTCCATTGTAATAAGACAATGAAGCAAAACTGTGCGGCCTCTCTCATATCCCACGCCGCCGCGCCTCTTCTATGGCGATATCTGCCAACTCAGGGAAATCTCGATTCAAGCCACTGAAGAGCAACTCAGCCTTCTGTCGCCTCTTCCGCTCAATTTGAGCTTCTAGATCTGCGATCTTGTCAAGCACCTTCGCATGTGAATCGGTTAGCGACAGCTCAAGCAGGCCGTCAGCATATTGGCGAAGAGCGCCTAGCTTCTTTTCTAGGGAAAGGATGTTTTCCTCGTCAATGGAATTCGGGGTGTTTGAGTTTTGGTTGTTAGATTCATGAGGATATCGGTATGCCGCATTTTCTGAAGTGGAAGAGAGTGGGATATGAGCTTGTACATGCTGAGTGTGATGAAAACTTTTGTCTGGGGAGCTTCTGTCCTCCACAAGATCACTGATACGGAGCTGTCCTTTCGAATTGAAGGACCCTGTCGAACTTCCTCGCATAGGAAAGTTGTGAGAAACATTGAAATCCGACCCCCTATTCTGAACAGGTTCGACACTTTCAGAAGAGGCGTGCATAGTTTCGTGTAGCGACCTTTCGTTCTCATCGTTGTGTGGCGGCCTGAGCCGTTTCTGTTCTCGAGACTCCAGATTGTTCTGTGATATTGCGCCTTGTGTAATAGATATAGCTCTCTTACCTCTTTTCTGGTCAAATACGTTGTCCACGAAGCCGGCGATGCGACCTCGTGGATCAACAGGCTTCACTCGAGCTCGGACGGGCTTATCTTTGCTTTGGTACGGGCGAGAGAAATGGCAACAACGGCAGTTGCATATTTGCGAGCATTTCGGGCAACTCCACGAGGTTTGATTTCTAAGAAACTTAAGGAGATCAATATCAAAGTGCCTATACAGACCACGATAGCAAAAGAAAGCTGAGCATTGGGAGCAAGTTATTCCCTTCCAAACAGGATGACTATCACGGCAAAGATGGCAGAGACGCTCCTAGCCATTATTAGCTGGCGAATCGATCGAGCTATGATAAAGAAACTACAACGAACTTACTGAAGATTGTTGTCGCGATTCCTCCGCTGCCAGAGCCATGGCGCCCAAAGTTTTTTGTCTAAGTTATAGGTTAGCTAAATGTCATTGCCTTAACAACATTGAAAATAAAACAAATCATCACACAAGCAAGATAAGAAAAGCCAGTCTAACAGTGATTAAGAGAGTCATACTTCAGTTGCCCTATGTCTGAGGGGGAGTAACCGCCTAATCTATCTCGAGTAGTTTGGATGAGACTTCGGCAATATTCGCTCCGGAATAATTCGGCCCAAGTATAATCACCAACATGCTTGCAGCTCCTTCCGGATACATAACATGTTAGACAGAGGTCAAAATCTCCACACTGCTCGCAGTGTAAGTGTCGATTCCATATCGTCAATCCGCAAAAGTTACATTCCACAACAGCTCCTTGTGTATCCACAAGCTTAATAGGCACAGATGAGTCGCACCCAGTTTCCTCGTCATCGACTAACTGCTGAAGCATATCTACAAGCAGTTTAGTCTCTTCTGGGTTGGGACTGCCGTCGCGTAGTGCATGGATTAGTATCAAGGGAACTCGGCCTGTATCTGCATAGCATTGCTTTTGATATACAGGCTGAATATAATTGAAAAATGATGGAATTGAGGATACATGCATGATGTTCCAAACCACCTTCGTCACCATGGAGCTCATATTCCATATTTGATGAGCAGTTGCTGAAGGAAATATTACCAAATCTCCAGGCTCTTGGTGAGTGACATATATTGGGAAATTGGCCGATTTCATTTGCGCAATCGAGATATTGGCCCAATCCGTGTGGGATGACTTTCCAAGTCCTTCCATAAACACGTCGTACTTTTCCTGTGAGGTTTTGTCTGTGCCAAAGCACAGTGAACCATATCGGCTCCCTTTAGTATATCAGGGTGAGCCCTAAGAAAGACTAATGCTACGAGTGTATTGACATACCTTCAGACTCGATCATCAAATTAAGTGCAACTGTTCCACTAAAGCACCTGTGGAAGCCAGACCTAAAATATGACTGATGAGCAAAAGTTCTCCAATTCATTTCGAGTTTACATACAAGGATAACTGGGTTCCAACGTAAGCCATCAACACTTCGGGAGCGATTTCCTTTGGTAATACTCGGAACAAGTCGAAAGAGCCTAGTTGCATTAAACACGAGGGCAGGACAGCCTTTAACGCTCTGACCCACTCAGCAGGGCATTGAAGGTCTTTCGCATAGAGCCTATTGCGGTAGTCAATAACAACATGTCATAGGCATGTAATGCAGGCTTTTGTACTTGACATACGATTCACGGATGTGACTAGCACGAGTATGGTCCGTTGGTACCAAATCGCGAAGCCGCATCCTAACATCACGACCAGTCTGACAGTTTCTTATCGGTATAGCTAAGCAGAGAAACCCGAGAACAGTCATTAGCAAATATACGTGAGGTAGATATCCTGCAAGCGTCAGATACACACCTCCCGAGGAAGAAGATGTAACCAAGGATCCATTGTTCAAAGTCGATGCGTCCCAGCGATCAACCCGGTTTAATCCACGAATCACGAACGGCTTTCCTTCCTGTAGCTTCTCTTCAAGCCAGACAGGGCTTTCATAGATGGCCTGAACGGGAAACTCGGAAAATGGGACAAACAGCCCCCCGGAACGCAGGAGATCCTGCGCAGATGGTATACTTGACTGAGAAAACTCCATTTTGTGGCCGTCATAGAGCCCACATACATTTATATGTAAAGTAAAACGATGGAAGCATAGCTCCGGTTATATAGCCCGATGTCACGTCGTTGTCGAACTACAAGCAAGTATCTCGGAACTGGACGTGACGGTTGTTTCTCTCCGGGGATTTTCGCACGTGACCTTTATTAAATACCTTAACCCTTTAAGGAAATATAGTTGGAAGGGGTCTGGGCTCAGTCCCCAAACTTATAGCTATTTATAAAACGAAGGCCGCCCTAGCATCACCATATCAGTTCAGGGGTCTAGTGAAAGTGAAATTTAAAACAGAA
Organism: Aspergillus bertholletiae; assembly: GCA_009193595.1. Classification (NCBI taxonomy): domain Eukaryota; kingdom Fungi; phylum Ascomycota; class Eurotiomycetes; order Eurotiales; family Aspergillaceae; genus Aspergillus; species Aspergillus bertholletiae. Next base: position 17,412 of record ML736325.1, on the reverse strand, counting down.
TAATTCCCAGATGAATCAGTTTATAATGGTGAGGGTGTTCCATCCAATGAGCTATATTATATGAATCTCAACCCTCTCGGAATCTGAGGTTACTATATGGCTGAGCAGAAAGAGGATAATTGGGTAAACTGGCTTCAGGGAAATTATTCTGAGTCATTATATGACATGATTCTATTCACATATAGGTTATTTAAAGCTTGTAGGCCGTATAATCAGAAAAAAAGCACGCAACGCAAGCTCAATCTGAACGGTGGTCTATTTCGTTTGTGGTCCTACGTGGAAAATGTTTTAGTATGTCCTAGTTCACCCAGTTGGTATATGAACACGATAATAAGATGGGAGATGATTCCTGTGAAATTTTTAGCTCCAAATGTTTCGTCATGTTTGCAGTGCCCCTTGTTTCAGGCCGACTATATTAACAGGACTAATACCTACATACTAATATTTTCGAGAGTACATGCGCAGAGTATCTCTTTATAAATGAATGGAGACACCCCATTCCCAGTACCACAGGTTATTAAAGAAGGAATACTACTGAATAAAAAGAAGAAGATTTATTTTGAGTGATGCAGAAGGGCCTCTGCTGGTGGGAGGTACTATTTAGTTAACTGATGAGTCAATTTAAAAACCCCGAATGTATAAACGTATTGAAGGACAAAGGGTGTGTGTCCTTTCTATTTATGTGGTGATATTCCGCAGTCAGCGAGGCACATTCTCACAGCCCTCGCACCATGGTGCAACGCTGGATACTTCAAAATTAGAATAGCTGGCTTTGGTTTAATTTGCCTTGGGGTAACGGTAGTCTGAAGCTCGGACTCAGTCCGTGTCGAACTAAATAACCCATATTTTACGGCTATGATATGATACACCTGACCCAGGGTATTTGAAAGTTTTATGAATCAGATTTGGCCCTTGGTAGAGTTCCTGAGTTCGGCGATTCCGACGGGCTCTGAATTCACCCGCATATAACGGGTTCTAAAGATTTTGGCCGATCTTGGAAATTGGAATAATTCTGTTGGGTGATGGCTGACTACCAGTATACCTTTGATACTGTGTAGGTATATCTATGGTTCTTGTAATATTGCTATATTAGATGAGTTGTGATGAAGCTCTCTCGTCATCCTGGAATAATCATCCGAGAACTTCCATTGTCTTTATTATCGCATTCAAGGATCATAGCCGAGAGGCAAGAAATAGAGAAACGTTAGGACATTAAAGAAATGAAACGAGAAGGAAATGAAGACGAAAGATAATAATACAACTATCCCTTCCCCCTACACTGCATGATATAGTTACAACAATTGGCTCACCTTCTTCATAATTTTCAGTTAAAATGTTGAACAGAATTGTCCAGAATTTGTCCTTTTTTCAATCAAGATCAGCATATCAACTCAATATCGCCCAAATGCCCAATCGTCAACTGTTCAGCTGTAAGTATACTTCAGTTGTTTAGCCTTTGGCCAGACACTTATCCTTTGCAACCTTCATCTTCAAGGGAAGAAACGGAACTTGATTGTCATTTCCCCTCTCCTGCTTCTGTCTAATACCATTCTACTAAAACTTACAAAAACTACAATGTTCCCATCGTTACATTTGATTCTTAGCACTGTATATGACTCCCTAATGTAAGAAACTCTTTGCTTCTCAGAAAGCGGGAAATCCGCTGTACATGAGACTTCCTTATCCTAAAGTCATAGACTGGATCCTGGACTTGGCCTGGCCTGAGCTTCAGAAACAGTTTCCCCCTCAGAAGTACTTGGTATAAGGTGACTTATACGCAAATGTCACCTATAACTTATCTGTTTCACTATATTCACCTTGAAAGTTTGCTTCAAGTACTCAACGACATTCAAAGGTGCGAGGAAATATCTAGCAGTAAACATCTCCAACGGCGAGAAGATTCTCATACAAATGGAATTCTATAATACAATGCAGAGTAAAGGTTTGCTTTTACTTTAGGTTTGTCAATAGGCTCTAGAAAAGCGGATGGGATATTTACATAATGATAAAGTGGCTTCAATACTGGAAACTCTCTCTCCAATTCTGTACTATACTGTAGCTGTAGTAGAGTTGGAATGGCCCCGGAGATCAAACAATGTAGGATAAACATGTGAGTCCCTTGCACTGTAGTGCTAAGTAGTGCCTGGTAGTGAGCATAGGGTTGGGGTTTCCCACGGGGACACCACAGTGGAACCATGGAGAGAAAGAAATCACAGTGTTATTAGTACTGTGGCTGCTCAGGTGAATGATGATCTGGTTGGACAATGAGGGAAAAGACATTTGAACCCCGTGTTTGTTAACCCCGTCCGGGGAAGCATCACCTGCTATGTTGGAGCCCTACTCCTCAGGTCTTCCATAACACCTTCCCCCTTTAGCTTGCATGGCACTGTTCCAAGTTCTTTTTCATCTTGTCTGCTTCTCCCCCGCACCTTTCCCTCCCTAAGCCCTTCTTTTTTTTTTTCATCCTCCCTATTCCATCCTCTTGCCTTTGCAAAGCACTACTACCTCTCTGTCTTCTTAGCCATCAAAACTGGAACTCTCCCAACCGCTGACTGAATTCTCCTTTCTCTATACGTCTCCCTCTGTAGGCTTCAGTCACCATGGACGACTCCAAAGTGAAGTCGGCTGAAATCATGCCTCCTACTGATCGGATGTCACATGTGGAACAACAGTTCGATGCCTGTTTCATCTGTAATTTGTTTCCAAAAAGTTCTGGCTAACAGGTTCTGCTCAGTCTCAGCGATGATCATGGCACCTCTGAGAAGGGGCATGTTGAACATATCAATCTCAACAGGAACACCTCTGCCAAGTAAGTTACCTCCCCTTTGTATTTACAGCCATATTTGTATTATCTCCCCTTCTGCACGAGTGGGAGCTAATACATCCTTCTAGGATTAAGAACCCTCTTGCAGACATGACTCCCGCTCAGGTTCTTCAAGATGTTGAGCGCTTCGCCAATGAGCATGGGCTTCAAGACATCTCCGATCATCTGAAGAAGGGTGCTCTTATTGCGAGGGACCCAGACAACTTTGAGACCGTGGAGAATATGACTGATGCTGAAATAACTGTCATTACTAACGAGTCTACCTACAAGTGGCGCCAGCCATGGCCGCTCTATTTCACCATTGCTCTTTGCTCTATTGGGGCTGCCGTCCAGTATGTACCTTATCGACTCATTCTCTATTACTTTCATTTATGACAACTGCTGATTGCTCGTCAGGGGATGGGATCAGACTGGAAGTAATGGTATATCCTTGACAACTTTTGCAGTTGAACGCCTATTTACTTGTTTCTCCACCAGGTGCCAACTTATCTTTTCCTGATGCCCTTGGTATCCCGGAGAAAGGCGAATTCAAGGCCAGAAACCAATGGCTTGTCGGTGTTTTGAACTCGTACGTATCTTACATCTTCGCAAGCTCATCTACTGATTTGGGCACCAGTGCGCCTTACCTTGCAACTGCGTTTGGCGGCTGCTGGCTCTCCGACCCCCTAAATAAGTACCTGGGTCGTCGCGGCGTCATATTTGTCTCTGCTATTTTCTGTTTGCTGACCCCAATCGGCTCTGCCGTCTCCCAAACCTGGCCTCAGTTATTCGTTACCCGCCTCTTGATGGGTATCGGGATGGGACTTAAAGGAGCCACAATCCCCATATACTGCGCCGAAAACACCCCTGCAAACATTCGTGGCGGCCTAGTGATGTCTTGGCAATTGTGGACTGCATTTGGAATATTCCTCGGGACTTGCGCAAACCTTGCTGTTAAAGATACAGGTGCCATATCCTGGCGCTTGCAGCTCGGTTCGGCTTTTATTCCAGCTCTTCCTCTGGCCCTTGGGGTGTACTTATGCCCTGAATCCCCTCGTTGGTATCTCAAGAAGGGTTTAGTTAGGAAAGCATACCAATCGCTATGTAAGTTGCGAAACAGTGATTTGCAGGCTGCCAGAGACCTCTACTACATCTATACCCAGATCAAGATCGAAGAAGAGCTTGTCGGTAAGAACAATTTCCTGGTGCGCCTTGGTGAATTGTTCACTATCCCACGTGTTCGCCGTGCAACCCTTGCATCAGGGACAGTCATGCTTGCCCAGCAGATGTGTGGCATTAATATTGTGGCATTTTATTCCTCGACAATTTTTGTTCAAGCTGGAGCAAATGTGACCGAGGCATTGTTTGCCTCGTGGGGCTTTGGTCTCATCAACTTTTTGTTCGCCTTCCCCGCTGTGTTCACCATTGATACATATGGACGCAGGGCCCTCCTCTTGTTTACCTTCCCACAAATGGCTTGGGCATTGTTAGCTGCAGGGTTTTGCTTTTACATACCGCAGGGACAGACTGCACATCTAGCCTGCATCTCACTTTTCGTCTTTATGTTTGCGGCATTCTATTCAGTTGGCGAGGGACCTGTTCCTTTTGCTTACTCTGCTGAGGTCTTTCCTCTGTCGCACAGAGGTGAGAAATCCGCTTCCGAAGAGTGTGAGGAGAGATTACTAATTCGTATATTCTATCTTATTATACAGAGGTTGGTATGTCTTTTGCTGTGGCGACAAACCTCTTTTGGGCAGCTGTGCTCAGTATCACGTTCCCACGGATGCTGGAGGCTATGACACCAACAGGAGCTTTCGCTTTTTACGCGTAAGTTATTACTCAAATATTGCTTGTTATGATTGTATTATTCAGAGTCTTGACGTAAGACCAGTGGCCTGAATGTTACCGCATTCATCATGATCTTCCTCTTAGTCCCGGAGACTAAGCAACGCACTCTGGAAGAGCTGGACTACGTATTTGCTGTCCCTGTCCGTGTGCACTCCAGCTACCAGCTCAAGAAAGCGCTGCCATACTGGGTCAAGAGGTATATCTTTCGACGCAATATCAAATTGGAGCCTCTGTACCAGTTCGACCACATAGCAACGCGGGCCTAACAGAAGAGGTAGGGCCTAATATCTCTCAGATGGAGAGAACTACTTCGCCGATCACTTTACCGAGTTAGGAGTTCGCGTTGCTAGTGACTACCTTTCTAATTCCTTCGACGGTTTAATATAGGATCTTATGGCGTCTATGTACCAGGTTAGGGATGGCTATGAGGCTAAATTTTGCAATGTTTTACTCGTTCTGGCAGCGTATGTGAAATGGAATATTGCTGGAATGGTTGTTCTTTACCTAGTTAGTCATTTGAGAAATAATGAGCGTCGATCTATCCTTGCCTTGGTCCCACACCTGTAACATTAAATCTCTATAATGGTCCTAGTTCCCCCTGTTATTCACTCTTCCTAGGGATCAGCAATGGGATGCTACTTGATAGTAAGATCATTGTGTTTAGCATGGGTCAGAGTGGTGGAAATGTTCGCAGTTTCGTTATGGCACCTTCGAACCTAAGGGGAAGCAGAAAGCGCATTGCCTCTATTAATAATCCTTCGACGGTGTCAGGTCTTTGGAAAGCCTCTCCCGGTGACATTATATCGTACCACACGTTTACAAGGCTGGCGAACTTATCTCGGAGAACAGCTCTAAGATGATAATGCACAGTACTCCAGCCACAACATCGATAAAGAGATCTACTCCTGATTGGAGAAGGAAGTATACATTTCAATCTGGAAATAACCATTAATACCTAGAAATAACGATGAAAGGGGCTAATCTGTCGGCTGCGTCCAAAGGTTTAAGACTATATCGTAAAGGTCATAATGACAATTTTGTTTCATCCGAGGGACTTCGTTGATATCATTACTCTCAAACGTCAATTCGCATAAATCGCCCCGGTTCGGCAACTCCACCAGACCTTGAACCCGAGTTTTTCATACCAGCCCTCTAGGCTCACCCAGTCAACAAATACCCCTTCAACTCCTCTCTGCTTCATATCCTCGATTGCATGGCAGAGCATAGCAAGTCCAATCCCCTCTTTACGGTGATCCGCATCAACACCTACACAACCGATGAGGCCGGTCTTGGGGCCACAGAGAGAAGGGAATGCCCAATGCGATTTAAGCACAGGGGACTCATGGGAAAGCATTAGTGTCCAGCCCACCTGTTTCCCATTGGAGTCAAATGCGGTCATTACACTGGTCGGGTATTTACTAGGGTCGAGTTTATAATACATTTGAACCCAGGCCTATTGAACATATTAGTACATTACAATGCGCTCAGAGAGGACGCCACGCGATATTGGAGCACATACCTGGTTATACGAGAAGTTCTTCTCCTGGCCAATAATACATTCTGGGTAGTCGGTAGTCTGTAGAGGGCGGAAGGTATATCCTCGCTGCTTGGCTCGAGTAACGTACACCTCTGGGCTATGAAATTCTTTGATGTCTTGATAGAGATCAACAGAACGCGGGACTGGGGGATTCAGCTGGAATCCCCGATGGACAAAGAAGTCCTGGACCTCTGTAGGCAGATCAATGGGAAGCCCTGGCCAGAATCGTGGGAATGTACTCCCCAGCTCTAGACGAGAGTTCTTGAAGGTTTTTGCCATCCAAGCTTGGCACTCTGCAAGTAATGCGGTCCCTACTCCACGACCATGCAGTTTTGGATCAACCGCAAGTGCTGCAAGTTGGACACAAACAGGATCTTGCTGCTTGCTTACGAATAGGAGGCAAAATCCAACGACCTTAGATTCCGGGTGGCTTGTCCTGGCAACGAGATGGTATGATTCCACAGGTAGAAGATGAGGCGGAGGTGTTATCACTTCCTTTAAGTTGTCTGCAGATACTTTATAACTGGGTAGGGCTGAGAGCCATACATCATATACTTGGCAAAAGTCTGTTGCAGCTTCGTACTGTCGTACTTCAAGCCAACGTGGTGCAGGCTTTTCAGGCCCAACAGGAAGAGCCCCTTTTGCGAGCTGCGGCCTGAAGAGGCGCTCCACGGCTACTGCAAAAGCTTCTATTGTTGGCTCGTACGTGGCGATGTAGGTCTGGATGCTCGAATCCTCTAGAAAATCATAGGGATTACAGAGTGCCATAGAAACCACTGCACGATTGTGATGTAACAGCTCGAGACCCAGCTTCCTTTGGTATGCTGATTCCCGTGCATTGATCGACGCGAATAAGACCACATCTGCAGCTTCAATAAGGTTAAGCTGCTCAGCAGATAGACCTACAGGTCCGTACCTAATCTCGAAGGCTTGGTTATTCCATTGTTTAAGAATGTCGAGATAAATGGAGGCATTATAGGATCCCTTTCTGCCCAAGCCTTCCCCATCCACTGCACCGCCAGCCGGTGTCTTATCACCTGGAAAGAGAAATGCAATCTTCGACGAAGGAGACAAAGGAAGAATACGCGGTATATCGCGTACAAGAGTTACCGAGCTAGAGTAGGCTTCTTTCGCCAACTTTGTCCCTTTTTGATTAAGAGACGTAAGCCCATCAAGGTTCTGTGGTTGGAGTGCTGTGTCCCAGCTCAGGAAACGAGCTTTTAGTGCAGTCACTCTGCGAAAGGCTCCCTCTAGCCGCAAAATAGGTACCTTTCCGGACTCTACAGCCTCATGGATCTTCTCGATGGATCTTACCTGGACATCATAAGTGTGACAAATCATAATGCTGTCGCAGCCAGCCTCTAAGGCGAGGACCGCCCCTTGTTCGGTACCGTATGAGGCACGGATACCATCCATCTCTAGACAGTCTGTGATAACCATACCGTCATAGTTCATATCCCTCCGTAATATATTCAAGGCTTCAGCAGACAGCGTAGCAGGGAGCTGACTGTCGTCAATTGCAGGTAGTGAAATGTGGGCTGTCATCACTGCCTCAATACCTTCGGCTGCAGCTCTGCGAAAGGGTCTCAATTCACATTCATCTAGCTGTTCTCTTGTCTTAGAGATGACGGGAAGACCATAGTGAGAATCCACGGCAGTATCTCCATGACCTGGGAAATGCTTGACACTGGGTATCACATTCTGCTCTCGAAGCCCTTGAGCAGTGGCGCATGCCAGTCTTCCGACAAATCCAGGGTGATCTCCAAAACTGCGAACTCCAATCACCGGATTTAGGGGCTCTGAATTAATGTCGCACACAGGAGCATAGTTCATGTTAATTCCGAAGAGTCTCAGTGTTTCGCCAGTGACGGCCCCAACTTCCTTAGCAAGTTCTGGAGCATAAGTCGCGCCGAGAGCCATAGGTCCTGGGAGTTGAGCGGCAATAGGTGGTGAAATCCGGGTGACCAACCCATTCTCTTGATCAATACCAATAAACAGGGGGTATTCATGTCCAGCTAGTCTCGCTTCTTCTTGTAAAGAGTGGGTGAGAGACTATTACGAGTATCAGCTCTGGCATTTTTCCTTTTCTTTTTCTTTTCTTTTTTTGGTGGGCATTCATCGTGGTATAAGTGGAGTGGCTTACTTGTAACTGAGCTGCATCGCTGATGTTTCGCTTAAAGAGAACAATTCCCCCCAAGCCATATTCACGGATTAGGGTTTTGATCTCAGGGCTGGGAGTGAGGCCGTGAAAGCCGACCGCGAAAAGCTATCCAAGGGTGGTACTTAGTTCATTGTTCATTGGGATTGTTCGAACATTGGTTGAAAGCCCGGTTCAGAAATCTTTCTCGTACCTGGCCAACTTTCCTACGTAAATCTGTGGGTTGCATTTCAGTCAAATGCAGAATTGGAGGTGAGGGAACGGTGAAGAGAGTCGGAAGGTGACCCGCGTCGTGTTGATGGGAGGATGGATGGATGTGGAGTGGAGTGATTTACACGTCGTTCCGCTATTAAATGCCTTTTAACTAGCAAGCAGACCCACGTGGGGAAGGAGGGGATCCCGCCGCTGTCATTAGTTTGGGCCAATAACTCAACTCAAAGAATAGTATAGAACATGGATGTATCTTGATTCTTGAAGTGAGAAGCACGAGACAAGTGGCGATGAAAGGTGCAATCCATACATGCAAGAGGAACTGTTTCTAAATCCATTTCCGTCGAACCACTAGTAATGGAACAACTTTACCATTCACTGGCCTCATCACGAGATCACAACCTTCTCTCACACTTTCCGACAAACCATAGAACTCCTCCCTCTTTTAACTTTATACGCTTACCCACCGAATGGGGTGGTGTTGATCTAAGCTACCGTCTGCCCATCACCTCCGTGTCTGATTTCCCCTTCTCTCCCCACATGCACCGAACTATTACACATGGTCACCATTGAGTTGAGGACATCATCTCCTAAGGGTGACAAACAACCGTTGGTATTACTTCAATTGGCGACTCCATCGGACAGGATCTAGAGGTACCTATTGAGAATTTCTCAATACCGGAGTGAAATACTAGTTAAGGGTCAGTAGCTCGTTTTACAACTTTAAAAGGTGGCGGAGAACATCATTCATAGGTATTATCCCATTCTGCAGAAGGCTCTAAAAGATTCTACAAGACTAGCAATGCTACTACGTGCAAGCATTATCGGTCCCTGCGGTTTTCCCCTGCAAACGACATGTGATAGATGGCTAGAATTTTCCCAGAGGAAGATCATCGCCTTCTCCCTCCCTCTTTCCTTTCATTTTTTTCATAACATATCTAATTCGCTCTGGGCTGAAGACTATTACCCTAGGAAAATACCGGAAAGAAATTACCGAATACTTGTGGTGGGAAGATGGCAATAGTAAGTTATATTTTCTAGACATAAAAGTCTGCACGACATCTTAGACTGAGCCGTGTAGAATCCATCCCGGTTATCAGCTCGAATATAGAGGTATTTTCTGGTTATTTGGACTAAATGACCTGATAAATGGTATCGACTATCCGGTATGCCTTATAGAGGGTGAAGCGATTGTTGTCCAAAGGGACACTAGGTAAGCTTCTTGAACAACCGTTGCCTAAAAGAAGAGAGGATTCCCAGTTTTATCGTCAGGGGGTATGAGAGACTTTCCACACTCTGCCCGTCATCACACTTGAGTCTCATCTACTATCACGGCTGTGCCGCTGTCTGATATACCTTCCAAGTCATGAACAGCATCACTCGCCATAGAACTGTATCCCCTTCGTTGCACAAAAACGCCCCCCGGGACCCATTCTAAGCCTAAAAATGGTACGCCATAAGAGAGTAGAAAAATTAGAAGTTCAGTTAAGAAGCAGGTTCCGGAATACACTAAATCTCGAAAGTGATACGGTTCTCTTCATGTGATTGGCATGCCTAGCGATGCGCTTATGCATGACTCTCTCTTTTGCCCTGCAATTCAAAGTGCCAGCCAACTTTGATATGACTTCAATCCTGAGATATATATTACCAAGGATCTCCCGTTTCCAAACGAGTATAACGAGGCAGAAGTTATACAAGAATCAATCTCGGCCGATGCGCAGCATGCTAAATAATAGAGGCAGTTTCCCAAGCAAGAAGGCATAAATCAGACTGTATTGTTGTTACCCATGATGCAACTGACTGCTTCTCCCATTGCTATCTTATATCTCACGATATAAATAAACATACTGACCCCAACACTGACTCCAGTGAGGCATGGTGAAAGAGAACTCCAACGGCGTAACTCTCTTTTGTTGCGGGGTAAAAAGAAGACTGGTCGACGACTCCGATAGGTAGTTAAAAGTGCCCTCTCCCGTTTCTCATTAACGAGAACAACTAGTCATCTTTGATTCCTGATTCCCAAGCAACACTCTCGTCGTTTCATCTTTGCCATTCCTCGTTACAATTTTACCAATCTATCCCACCCTTTAGCCTATTCTGAACTCAATAACAACACACATCCTTTTCGAAACTGGGCGCCAAGGGCCGCTTTATCCCTTGCTAGACGATCACCATGTCGCTCAACGATCGGAGTGGGAACCGAGACACCTCTTCGATGGACCTGAGCGTTACTAACAATGGAACTACTGAAGAAGGACCTGACTCTATTAGCAAGGCCACTGTAGCTGTTCAGGATATAGTACCGCAGCAAGAGCGACACCCTTCAAGGGATAAGCTTGACCACCTCTTCAGGGCAGAGGAGGATTATGACCAGCCCACTACGAGCCGAAAAGAGTTATGGTCTTACTACCTGTACTATAATGGTGAGCTTGTTGAAGTCTCTTGCTTCTGGCCCCCCCTGACTTGGATTGCCTTGACCTTCAGGTGATAATGGAGTTGGGCCTGGTTCATATTCTCAGGCACTGTAAGTACACAAGACCGGCACTCTCATAGGGTGGACTCAACTAACCCTCTTAGATTTCAGTGGGCCTTGACTGGTGCGGGCTGGCAACCAGGGACAGAGCCACATGAACCTTGCACGGCGTCATCTGCATGTGTGGTTCCTTGGGCTGGGGGCACTCGCTCTGTCTCGTCAGTCGTTCTGATTGCCAATGGGCTTTGCTTTACTTTTATGACGGTGATCTTTGTTTGGTTGGGTAGTGCTGCAGATTATGGCTCTTTTGGCCGCTGGCTACTCTTAGTCCTCACCATAGTCTGTTGGGCTTTGCAGTATGGGATGATGGCAATCAAGCATCCCAACCAGTGGCCTGCAGCGATGGGCATGTACGTGGTTGCATATATTGCGTATGGTGCGACACTAGTATTCTACGCAGCAGTTTTCCCTCGGCTTGCGCGCTTTATGCCCCACGTCCGCAAATCTCGTGAAGAGGATTTGCGCGAAAACAAAATCACATTGGAGGAGTACGATACAATAGAGTCGCTGGAAAGAAACCATATCAGGTTGAGAACCTACCTTATATCAACCTGACCGGGTACATACTAACGAAACGCAGCAACGTCTCGACTGCGCATAGTAACATTGGATATCTCTTGACACTTGCCATCAATTTGAGCGTCTTGTTACCGCTCCAGGGAAACGACTATTCGAACAATCTTGCTTTGTGCCTGACAAACTCCTGTAGGTATGACCCAAACTTATCTTGGCATTGTATATCATGGCTAACAGTCTGCAGATTGGGTCGTCCTAGGCGTGTGGTGGTTCATTTTCCAGCAGAAGAGACCTGGGCCCCCAGTCCCAGAGGGCTCTAGTTATGCAACTATTGGCTTCAAGCAATTGTGGGTAGCACTCCGAGAAGTTCGGTCGCTGCCACAAACCTTTCTCTACTTTATTGCGTACTTTTTGCTAGCCGATGGGCTGAACACGACTGGTAAGGCTTGTCCTGTGTATCTCATGTGTCGAGCTTTAGAGACCAATCTCAAAGCTAACGAAGTCCCACTGCATAGGGACACTCGTCAACATAATCCAGAATAATGAGGTATCATTTTCGTTCCTCCAGCTAACATACCTCGGGATCGTTCAAGCAGTAACCTCGACCGTCTCGACCTTCGGTTTCTGGTATATCCAGAAATACTTCCAAATAAGCACTAAGCGAATGTTTCTTGTAACAAACTTCTTCAGTGTGTTTATTCCTTTCTGGGGTATGTTAGGTTTGTGGACAACCCGCATCGGATATCATCATCGGGTGAGTCAACTCGCTACACAGGCTAAATCTATCTAATGCCTATGAACCTTTCACTGACAAAATATACTCCAAACAGTGGGAATTTTATTTCTACAATGTTGTTTTTGGTCTCTTTCAAGCTCCATACTATGCCGTACGTTCATCTCCTCCCGAGATTTTGATGTTATGGTTATACTAATCGAAAACAGTACGCCCAAACAATGATCAGCGAGCTTATGCCCCAAGGATACGACAACATGTTTTTTGCTTTATTTGGCATTACTAACCGTGCCGTAAGTCTTTCATTCCCTGCTACATCGAAGCGTACTAACAGCGTCCACCTAGTCTTCGATAATCGGTCCAAATGTGATCCAAGCCATCATCAACAATACACAAAACAACTGGATGGGGTTTCCGTTTCTCTTTGCTATTTGTACTGCTGCCATGATCATGATCAGTTTTGTGGATGTGGACAAAGGTCGTCAGGACGGGCGAAAATTCGTGCAGAAGAAAAAACTGCTTCAGGGGGTGGAGGTGAGCTAAATATTACAGAGTGCAATGAAAGACTTTTCTCTTATTATCAAACGTGATGTCGCATCCAGTGGAGGATTCTAGGGTCATGACATCAACATATTCAGAATTGCTATATATGGAACACTTTGCACGTATTTACGCCATTAGTTCTTTCTGCAGCACGAAAGCATTTGAAACCAGGTTCCTATTAGTCTCAGGGGAACTATCCTACTATGCCTAAGTTGGTATCTAACACTACTATAATATAGACTATACCTACAATGATGTACAAAGGGAGCCAAATGGGTATTCACAGAAGCCAAACACCACACCCGTAAAACACAAGGATGACAACACTATATACATTAAAGATATGGTCTAAAAACGCCGAAAAAAACCCCCCGAAATACTTTTGGATCTCAATCCCATATGATTCTATTTGATCATGTCTAGCACATTAAGCACGATATATATATACCTTGACGTATGTTTTCTTTTCCTTTTTTTTTCTTTTTTTTTTTGGGGGGGGGGGGGGATATTTGTGTAGAGCACCCAGTTCAGACATTCTCACGAGGTGCTTCTTTTTCTCGAGCCTGTTTTTGTTCAAGTTTGGAATCGATGGCTTCGCGCCATTTAGGGCCGTATTCAGCTGTTAGCCATAGTAAAGCGCCAGCAAGGACCAAAAACAAAGCCGAGACAGTGTTAAACCAGCCTACACCCATGGCCTTGGTGGCTGGTAAGACGACGCCGGTGCCCAAGGCGGCAAAGACATACCGGAAGAGGTAGTTGCCCGCGATGACCTCGGCACTGCGACCCTTATCGTGCATCACGTCGAGGCAGTAGGTGTTGATACTTGGGAAACAGAAGAGTTGCGCGACGCCCTGCAGGAACATGGCCACCACGGGGACGGGGATACCACCGACTTCCTGGTCGAGTGTCCAGCCGTAGACGAGGATGCAACCCGGTGCGACAACGCATACGAATGCTAGGCAAGAACGCAGGCGGTCCTCTGGGATTCGGAGGCCGTTGCGGCGTTTGATGTATTTTCGAACAAAATAATCGGCCCAACGACCCCCGACGAAGGTGCCAGCCAGGTAGCCAGCTCCTGGGGCAAGGTAAAAGAGACCACATTCAATAGGGCTGTTCAAGTGGAAACGAGGATTTAGGATGTAACGGATAGGGGTTAAAAGAGCGTATTGATTCCAAATCAGGGCACCAGCAGCTAGGCCGGTAATGAGGATGTTTGGGTATGAGAAGGTAAGGGCTATCACACGAACGGGTGACACACGCTGCCAAAGAAGTTTGCTCTTCTCAGGAAGACTCTTCCCAGCCAGATCACCATCGGTTTTAGAGTATATCGTCTCAGGGAAGCAAAGGATAAGCAGCAAGGCAGAAAATCCGCTCATTGCAGACAGAAGCCAGAAAATTACCCTCCATGATCGAAAAGTTACGATAACACCCTGAGTATTCATGTTAGCCATTGTCTACTAGTTTACTGATCATAAATGGAATCAAAACATACCCCGAAGAAAGGGCCAGCCGCAGGTCCAGTCATACTTCCTGACAGAAGCCATACCATTGCTGACGCTCTGTTGCGAGGCTCATACACATCTCCAATGGCTGAGCTACCGACAACAAGGAAGGATGTTCCTTGGAAAGCAGTGAGGATACGGAAGACGAAATAGGCAGGAAGGTTAGGAGATAGAGCCGTGGCAACTGTGAAAATGAAAAAGAGAACGCCGCTTGCAACGAAGATCTAAAGAGACACCCTTGTCAGTGGAAGGTTGAAGAAAAAGACTCCCAAAAGCTTAGAGGTGAAACCTACAGGGCGACGACCCCAAACCTGGCTGAGAGGACCCCAGACAAGAGAGGCAACACCCATGGATGTCAGATAAAGTGCATTGCTGGCATTAATTATGTCCCCTGTCGTTTGGAAGGTCTTGGATATCTCTGGAACTGCGGCCAGGATGGCTGTGGAGGAGATGGGAGCAAGAAAGGCACAGTACGAAAGGATAGAAACAATGATAATTTTTCGTGCAGGTGAGAACCGCTTATATTGTTCTGCATCAGCTTCCTCAAAGTCATCATCGTCTGCAATAGGCTCTTTCTGCAAGTCATGGTCTTGCTCAGATTGTATGGGAACAAGCGTATTGGGGGTGCCAGGGGGTTGCTCGAAGTCTTCCTGAGGTGCTAGATGCTCCTCTGCGGCAACTTGAGTGGTAGTAGAATTGAGAGAAGATCTGTCCGACATTGTCGGGTTCTCTCGTTCATGGGCAGGAGCAGACGTGAACATGGTTCATACCAGCCGCGGGGACAAACAGGGGAAGACAATGTTCCACAAAAGAATAGCTGCGCTTGAACTCCTCCAGGGTTTAGGTACTGGATCAATGGATGAACGACTGTACAGAAAGATTTGGCATTGATCTGTCTTAGAGGCTAACTGGAATGAGCGACTGGGCAAAAGCCAAGAGAAAGCAACAAAAAGAGAGACTGAG
Organism: Aspergillus bertholletiae; assembly: GCA_009193595.1. Classification (NCBI taxonomy): domain Eukaryota; kingdom Fungi; phylum Ascomycota; class Eurotiomycetes; order Eurotiales; family Aspergillaceae; genus Aspergillus; species Aspergillus bertholletiae. The sequence continues at coordinate 2,066 of ML736325.1, read as the reverse complement.
AACTGGAAAAGAGAGATCTGCTTTGAATCCAATGCTTCAATGAGCGGACATATTGACACCGCATGGATCTTAAATGAATAAAATCGGAAAAGGAGACAGCCGCCAATGCTCTCTGAATTGCGCGTTTCGTAGAATGGAATTTCATTTTTAGCAAGACTATCATCACATCATCCGCCTGTAGTGTGGCCAGACCATGCAGCCAAATGGGGCCAGCTCGACATTATTGGTGCCTGAGAGTGGTCGGTGACCAGCAGGGAGGCAATATCAACAGTAGCACATGCTTCGAAGGACGACCACAGAAATACCACAGTCCCCATACAATACGCGGAGCCAATGATGTGTCTGAGACCTAGCCACGCCCGTAGCCACTACAGGTTCGGGAGCGGAGCCGGAGGCCTATAGCTTGGCCCAAGAGTGGGAACCGGATCGACATTGCAGTCCAACTAGACCCCTGGATGACCAACGGCGCAAACAATAGGCCGGAAACCACGCGTATTGCCGTGAAAATTGTTTCGCTCGGCGAAGACGGTAGCAGGACCCGTTTGGCGTCTTGGAATGTACGGCTTCCCGATAGCTCCCGCTACCCATCGGTTCTTGACTAAGGAGGATCCACGACCAAGTGGAGCCGCAACAGGAGCTGTTCAGGAGGATCATCACGATGTGACCGGCTAGGTTTTTGCGATGCCCAGGCACATGACGAGCTAGTTAATGTGCTGGAGTCTGTTTTGACGTGCTTTCATAATTGTCACTTTGTAGGGGTTCAAAGGGAAAGGAAAAAAAAAAAACTAAAATCATATGTAGCTCTCGAGGGCCCACTGGTCCTACTTTGTTGGCTAGAGCAAGATTCCGTCACAACGATCATAATATCCTGTTTGAAAATCAGCTCATTTCTGAGTTCTGTCCTTTCAGCTTCTCTTCTTCAAATCAATACAGTTGAGGAGAAGGAACAAAGGAGCAGATAGATAACTGTGTCTACTTAATACATTGGCGCTTCCTAAGACCGGCCGTTCAGTTTTATCTAAACTCCTCCAATGTTTCTCTTGGGGTACTATCTCAGGTCTTGTGTTCCATGATAAACAGATTCTTAGGTTAATTTGTAAAAGGACGATTTCTATACGTCCATGGACCCGGATAATGACTGGTAGACTGCCAGAACGAGGAATAAAGGCCTCCAAGGTGACACGTACGCGTTACACACCAAGGCAATAAAAAGCCAGGACCAAAAATGTGTGCCCGAAAGAAAGCCGAGAGGTGAGGCTGGAAGGGGTTGCTTTTGGCGTGGAAAAAGGGACCGAGCATCAACTAGTGAGGAACGGTCTCAGGTCAGGTGCAAGCCACACGGTAGCGCTAAGTCATCTGATAAGATCTCCACCAGAGAAAAACAAGCATCAATATTAAAACGGCCAGGACGTCTCCAATCTAACCTGTCATTAGATTTTCTATACGCTCTTATGACCATCCGTTCTGTTGACTCGTTTTCCTTTTGCCTTTTTCCTTTTTTTTTTTATCTCTTGCAATCGATTTGTTGGCTCCCAGTACGATCAGCGATCCCGGCCAGTAAACCCCTATTTGCAAAGGAAAAAAACGGGTTCACAGAGACAGCCCCAGAGAGGACCAGAGAGGAGGTGGCGAATTACTGACTCGACTAAGGAAAGATTCTCACCAATATAAAATGATATTTGAATGTAGGTGCTGACGGCAAAGATGCATGCATGCAGAAAGGATGAAAGAGTTTCACCTCCCAAACCAAGCAGAAACGATGGCGGGGGGGAATGACGTCGCAATGGGACTAGTGAGTGGTTGCGACCGTTCGCGTGGGCACTTCACTTCATCTCCCCCAAAGTAGTTTAAACCCAAGTGACTTACTTCACCCTCATCCTCCACTGCTCTTCTTCCTTTTCTCTCCACTTCGCCATATCTTTGATCATTATTCACCCTACCAGACTGGTATTGCTGGCTTCAGTGTTACATTAGATCAATAAATTCGAAATTAAATCTTTTTTCTTCTATTAATTTTTTTCTTGCTTTCTTTCCTTTTTTTTTTAAAAAAAAAGAAAAAAATCCCC
>ML736324.1:0-74942 GCA_009193595.1 Aspergillus bertholletiae | reverse complement strand
AAAAAAAAAAAAAAAAAAAAAAAAAAAAAAAAAAAAAAAACAGTAAAAAACAGTAAAAAAATAAAAAAAAAAAATTAGAAGAGCCAAGCGGGAGGTGCCGATAAACCCGAAGTCAAGAGAGAAGATGACGCTGGACGTAGACGGTGATTGGTGGTACCTCCTTCAAGGCAGATCCGCCTTAAGCACTTCCTCATCCGCGCGCTACCGAAAGCCTTCCTTCCCACTCCCAGCTCCCTCTTTTTGGCTGCTCCGGCGAGCTCTCTCTTCTTACCCTCTCTTCTCTGTATAATACGTCTCGGTAAACCTGTTGGTCCCAAACTGCCTTGTGGATGGTTCGCTTTTCCTCTTTGGGATTGAATTGAATCATCCATTTACTTTTGCGCTTCTATTGTTCAATTCCCTTGTCCCTCCTTGATTGACATTCCAAAACCACCCAGAAGGGTGTGTGCAATTCCGACAACAGCCTGGCCACCTACAGTGCCTGGACTGGAATAATCAGAATCCTAATATAAGTGGAGCAGTCTCGGGGAACCACACGATTGCTCTCCACCCTGCGCCTGAGGAGCGAGAAGCTAGAAGGATAACAACCACCCTCGAGAAACACTGAAAGGACTTGTTTCTCGGACGTGTCGACCGTGCTTCAGTCATATACAACGCAATGGCAACCGAAATGCAGTCCTTCTATACGCCCTCGACTTCGACGCACATCTCCCACGCTCCGGCCGCAGTTGACGATTTGATTAATAAGTACTCCACCATGTCGACTTCTACGAGCCCAAACTCCCTCGGAGTCAGTCATCTGATGATGAAGAGCCCTCGCCGGAATCTCATACGGCGGCTCGCCGACCGTATTCGCCTCGAATACTACCGGTATGAAGTCACATTTGGACTCTACGTCATGACCCCGGGCGAGAAACTTGTGGCCAACTCCTTCGTGATCGTGGTGTTATCCCTGCTTTTCTGGGCTCTCCTGCTCTATTTCCCAACATTGCTCTATCAGAAGCTCACACGCCTCGTATGGTTGTTGACCGGCCATAGCAGTGAGGAGATGGGTGCTGCTCTGGGTATATTGGAGACTCATGTTGGGTCTCTATCCTCATTCGCTGGGGAGAGTGCATTGTGAGAAAGGCTGAGCTCAGCATGCATGGTATAAATATATATCTCAAAAAAACTATGTTTATTTCTCTGGATGTTCCTTCCGCATTGATGTTTCGCATCCATGGAGGCGTTGCGAGATCATTCTAGGTGGTAAGTCTCGTTCAGCCCACTGCATACCACTGTAAAACTAACAATATTAGATGGACACACACACATACGTCGTTCTTTATTATGGAGTTAGCACGGAGCGTTTTGGTTTTCGTCTATATTGGAAAGCGGCTCGCCGCGGAGATTTAATGAATTGAATGGTAAGGACCGATTTATAATGTGAGCACGAGTACCTCCGGGTTGGGACAAGAGATAATGTGTACTCGAAGCTTGAGCGTCCAACGGGACCTGATGCTAGTCCGTTTGGACCGGAGGCCAGCCTTTTTTTTTTGTTTTTGTTTATTATTATTTTTTTTTTTTGTTTCCTTGACTATTGGAGCAAGCTCAAACAGTCTGTTGGCTGTTACATGGTCACTGGTACGCGTTTAATAATGCTTAATGTCAAACTACGAGTCCATGTACAATTAACCATATGAGATGTTAAAAGTACATGGGTTTTAATCCACATACAAAACATTTTGAATTAGGGGGCATTACTAATAGAACTGAGTTGTATAAACTATTAATTATCCTATAGACAAAATTGCCAGTTGGTACGGAATTACACCGGAGGCAGAAAGCAAAACAAAAAGAAAAAACAAAAGTGGAAAAAAAAAAATGCTCCCAAAAAAGTTAAAGTCCACTCCCCTGGTCGATAGGAACAGGACCAGAGTAAACACAAGGCTAGTGGTGGAGATAAAATATTTCACCAGCCACAAAAGACAGCTCAGCCTTAAAGGATTCGGAGTTCTTCGTCATCCAGGAGTGCGTGGCCGGGTTCCCTTGTCACTTCAGTAGTTTAATTGCCTTGGGGGGAATTCATAAGGTGACCGCTGACGACGATGATTGATCGGCAAACCCAAAAATAGTGCCACCCTCACAAATTCGACTGCCTAACATCACTCATCTCAGTGTTTAAATCTACCGATTTGTAGGGCTCATCGTCTTTCCATCAATATATTTATTTATTTATTTATTTTGGCTTTCTTCCCCTTTCTTCATATAAGTTTTCCACCTTATCCACGGTTCTTTGTTGCATAAGCTTCCGCGGTCGTTCTCTAATCCCGGATAGCTTCTAAGGGGGTTGCCTGGGTTTCCACCATTGTCCTTAGCCGCCAAAACGTGGCCGTGCATGGGTCAGGCTCAGAACGTCTGATCCTCAACTCCTCTTGCCCGTCAACTTAGTCAGATCGTGGAATATATTTCCTTTCCCCGCAAAAAACTGGAATTCGACTTTTTATCACATTACCGAAGACTGCTGGAAGGAGAAATCTCTTTGCGCCCCCTTGCCTCGTCGGCTGACCATTCAAAATGGCAGCGAACAGCTACTACAACACTGGGTACAGTAATAACCCACCGACGTACGAACAAGCGATCCCTCACACAGACTCGTTCCATCGACAATCACCGGCGCCCACCTACATGCCCCCCAGTGGACACCCCTATGCAGACTCGGAACCCCCTCACGTACGAGACAGCCAACATTCCTTCGGGTCCGACCAGGGCGCGTATGGGGCAGGTGGAAGGTTGAATGAAGGAGACTCGCATTACGCAGAGAATATACCCCTGAAGGAGAATACTCAATACTCAAACGGCCCGCCACCTGCCAACTGGATGCAGCAACCGACGCATTACCCCCAAGACCCTGCCATGTTGGAATCACCCCCTGATCGAAGCAGAGGGAGGAAGAAGGGCTTCTTCAAGAAGAAGATCCCTTTCGTAACCTACACCCTCACCCTGGTACAGATTGCGGTCTTCATCGCGGAGTTGGTCAAGAGTGGTAAGTCCGGGCTCAAGCGAAGAGTGACAAGGTATGGCTGGACTAACTGGCTCCGTAGGGCAACTCACAGGATCTCCGATTCAGACGAAGCCTCAATTCAATCCGATGATAGGACCCTCAGCGTTCATCCAGATCAACATGGGAGCGCGATACCCGCCATGTATGAAAAATGTCGACCAGGTACAGAACTCCCCGGTCGACTTCCTCCTGCCGTGCCCAAATACCACGACGAATGCTTTGGAGTGCACCTTATCTGAGTTGTGTGGCTTCGGTGGTGTTCCAAATCCGCACCTCGGCGGTTCCCTCGATGATCAGCCGGAGCCCAACCAGTGGTATCGGTTTATCGTGCCCATTTTCCTTCACGGTGGTTTCATCCACATTGGCTTCAACTTGCTCTGTCAAATGACTATGGGCGTCGATATGGAACGAATGGTCGGATGGTGGCGGTACACCTTGGTTTACTTTGCCAGTGGTATTTGGGGTTTCGTCCTAGGTGGTAACTATGCGGCTCCGTTCCAACCGTCTTCGGGCTGCTCAGGTGCCCTGTTTGGCATCCTTGCACTTTTCATCTTGGATCTTTTCTACACCTGGAAAGACAGACCGTCGCCATTCGTGGAACTGGTTATCATGGTCCTTGGTGTGGGAATATCCTTTGTTCTGGGTCTACTGCCGGGCCTGGATAATTTCTCTCACATTGGTGGGTTCATCATGGGTCTGGCCCTCGGTCTCTGCATTATGAGGTCGCCCAATGCACTTCGGGAGCGGATCGGGCTCGCTCGCAACCCCTATGTGGCGATGAGTGGTGGTGCTGGTCCTACTTCTGATGATGAAAATAAAACTACAACCGGGCCAAGTTTTGTCAACTTCTTCAAGGGGCGGACGGGTCCTAACTCGACTTCAGAAACGTCTGGTCCCTTGGGCTTCTTCAAGGGCCGGAAACCACTATGGTGGGCATGGTGGTTGGTCCGGGCTGGGGCTTTGGTTGCGGTTGTTGTTGGGTTTATTCTCCTCATTGTGAACTTCTACAAGTACCCTAAGTCTAATTGCTCCTGGTGCTATCGACTAAGCTGTTTGGTAAGTTCTGATTCTCTTGGCTTCATTAGATCAATAGCTGACTGGTAATATAGCCCGTGCATGATTGGTGTCAGCAAGGCATGGAGCCCTTCACAATCACCAATACCACCACCACCACCACTAACGGCAACTGATCATGCGTATTCTTTCTATCGTCCTTTCACTACTTTTGATGACCATGTCGCATTTGTTTACATAACGATTCTTTCCGCCTTCGTAGCTGTAAACTGTTTTGGACTCCTACTCTGTTTCGGGACATCTCCACGGAATTTGACTGGTGGCGTTGAGTGTGATGATTGCCACTTCTTACTACTGCCCGTGCATTTATTTATACCCTTGCGAGGGCATTGCGTGTATACTCACTTTTGTGATGAGCGTCTCCACCTCTGAGACGAATGAGATTTGATGATTCCACTGTATTATGCAGAGCAAAATTACCACCATCTAGATAGGTATATCCAAACTTGAATATCTTCTATGGCTTTGGGATTGCACGTGCTCTTGAGGTCGATGTAGAACGAACTACGCGTTGAACGTGGCTGAGTTACGGATTGATAGCACAGCCATGAAAGACGGGACAACTAAATTTAAAAATCAAGAACGGGCTGTGTTTAGTAAGTCGTACCGCGGGCGGGTTACGGATGATTCGACTCCCGGCGATCTTGGGCGATCGATCCGCTTCAACGACTTGATTTCGTAATTTCCTTTTCTTTCCTTGGCTGCCCAGTGCTCCTTCACTTTATCAGCTGTTGTCTGACGTGCTTTTCTGTTTCAGTATTGCCGCACCCCTCTGAGTTTCTTGATTCTTACCGTTTTCCATCGACCCTTGTGTTGTCCGTGGCCGATCGTCGAATTTCTTTGAGGAAGCACTGCTTATCGCGATGAATTAAGTCTCTTAATCCAGATAGATTCATGATAAAGCCATCGTCTGGCTCCATAGTATATTTCGGATACTCACGATGGCGACTTTAGCCGCCTCGCCGCCATCGTCTCCATCCTGGCCCAAGCGGCGTCCTCGGGCCTGGGCTCTCCGATGTGAACGCTACTGTTGCGCCGCGGCATCTTTCTTCCCACTAGCGTTCGTCTACGGGTTGACAACATGGGCAGTCTATGTTGAAGCCAGTATTGGTCTGCGACCGTCTAAAAATTCTTGGATCGGTAGGTGACTTCGGCGGTAGTCGGAATCCGTGAGAATGCGCATGCTGACTGCTTTGGACCATCAGGTTTACCGACTTCGATTATCGGTATCGCCCTCTACATTTGCCTTAATGTCTCGTATAGCGTTGCGGTCTTCACGGATCCCGGTTCACCACTATCGACTAATGGCCGACATGAATACAGCGCTCTGCCGGTTACGGAGCTGCCGGAGTTCACTTCATATACCGTGAATTCGATGGGAGGGTCCCGGTTCTGCAAAAAATGCCAGTGCCCCAAACCGGATCGGGCGCACCACTGTTCGACGTGTAAGCGATGCGTTTTGAAGATGGATCACCATTGCCCGTGGCTGGCGACATGTGTTGGATTGCATAACTATAAGGCGTTTGTCTTGTTCCTCATCTATACGTCGATATTCTGCTGGGTTGATTTCGCGGTGGCATCGAGTTGGATATGGACCGAAGTGCTTAATGATACACGGTACATGGACACCATTTTGCCTGTGAATGTGGTATTGTTGGCCATACTCGGAGGGATCATTGGGTTAGTGCTGTCGGGATTTACCGTTTGGCACATTAGTCTCGCTGTGCGTAACTTGACCACGATCGAGTGTTTAGAGAAGACGCGTTATGTCTCTCCGTTGCGGAAAGCGCTGGATCGTCGCCGCTACGATAACATACTGGGTAATAACCGCAATGGCCATGGAAATGACGACCCGGAAAGCCTCGGACATCGACTGCAGGACTATGGAAACCAGATCTTGGATGCCCATGCAAATGCAATCCCCGGCGTTACCCGGCCGGAGGAAGGCGAGGAGACTCTGCCACCGTACTCTCAATCGGGTCCCGGGGGTACTCCCGCCCAGCAGGCCCTGTCGCGATCATATGCGGAGTTGGAGAGGCAGCAGGAGCGGGATCGATACCATAGTTATCTTGATGAAGAGGATAACGAGAAGATGCCGAACGCTTTTGACCATGGATGGCGCCGGAATCTTTTACATCTGTTTGGGGACCGACCACTTCTATGGCCAATTCCTGTGCACACTACGACTGGTGACGGTTGGCGTTGGGAACCCAGCCCGAAATTCCTTGAAGCGCAAGAAAAGGTGCGCCAGAGACGTGAACAGGAGGCTAGGGATGAACAACAGTACTACCGCGACCTCTACCAGCGCAACATGAACAACAGTCGGAGCTGGCTTGGTCCGGATGCAACGCCGTCGATGTACATGCCCCACCAGCCGTCAAACGCTTATCATGAATCCGACCGCCCTGCGACGGGGGTATCAATGAAGACCCTGGCACCGATGTCGCCGCGTCCAAGACCGGGGGACAGTGATTTCGAAGATGTCGAGGAGAGCCATGATCTGCTGCAAAGTCGGGATGATCACTTAAGTGCATCGCGTAAACCTGGAGTTCCTGTTAAACGACATGAACAATCGAATGACTGGCGAGATTGGGATTAGCAATGATCACGGTTCTATATTAGCGTCTTTTCTTCGCTTCTTTCCTCTTTTGTGCATACTATGATTTATGTAAGTATACTACTGTGTTCATGTTACAGGTGGATGACCTTTGCGGGCGCAACGGTTGCATGCTATGCTGGAAGCCAGGAGTTATGTCAATATTAGTTCCTTAATGATAGAATTTTGATGTAGTGGTTCGTTATATTTTATTCTAGGAGGCATCACTATTGGCGGATAAACAGCCATGGTTGGTGCCTGAGAACAACGGCAGCAACAACCTGCAACGTCATCCCATAACTGGACAGTTGGCAACATCTAAATCTCCCTGTCATCCATCCATCCTAATAACTGTCAGGTCCATATGGTCGTTGCATGCCCTTAGGTAGTACCACCGCGCATGTCATCCACTAAGTCACCTTAGCAACCATAATCGCCCGAACGCCAACCACAACCACCAATCCGGCCCGTCCCCACGCCACCAGCAAATCGCAAACCCACCCATCGAGACCATAATAATATTCCGACAAAGACAAGTTTAGCTCAAGGACAACGCCCAAAATGTCCCCATCCCTACGCCGCCTCATGAAAGAAGCTGCCGAGCTCTCCGCCTCCCCGTCCCCGCACTTCCACGCCCAACCCGTCTCCGACTCCAACCTCTATGACTGGCATTTCACCATCGCTGGCCCCCCAGCGCCCTCACCGTACGCCTCAGGGATCTACCACGGCCGCATAGTTCTGCCCCCAACGTACCCGCTCCGGCCCCCGAGCTTTCGTTTCCTTACCCCCTCAGGCCGCTTTGAAGTCAATCGGGAAATTTGCCTTAGTATCTCGGGCCACCACGAGGAGACTTGGCAGCCTGCGTGGGGGATTCGGACTGCGCTACTAGCGATCAGGAGCTTCATGGACGGAGATGCGAAGGGGCAAGTCGGCGGCTTGGATGTCTCAGAGGAGGTGCGGAGGGATCATGCCCGCCGGAGTGGGGATTGGTGCTGTGACGTTTGTGGGAAGAGTAACCAAGCCATTCTAGGGGAGTGGAGGGATTATTGCAAGGAGAACGGGGTGGAGGTGGGAGATATGGGTGACGAAAGGGTTGTTTCTCCCGTATCTAAGGCAGAGAGTGAGAAGGATAATACCGATACGACTCGGCAGGAGGAGCCGCCGTCTGAGAAGACAGTGCCGGATGAGCCCGTAGCCGTATCACAGGGGCCGGCGCAGCAAGCGCAGCAACAGTCGGCTCCGGAGGAAGGTGTTCAGGCGGTGTTCGCCCCTCCCCCTTCTACATCTATCACTCCTTCTACGCTGGCGCCAGGGTCGGATGCACCATCACATGTGGCGCCACCGCCGCGCCAACCTGTTCCATATCCCATGCAAACTGCTGCTTTGCAGCAGCAGTCGGAGGATCCCTGGCTGGATCGAGCTATTATCGGCGTGTTGGTTGCGTTGGTGTTTATGATTCTGAGAAGGATGGCTAATTCAGAGGATTAGTTTGGACTATGAGTTTGGTTAGATTTTGGGCCACTGCTGCGTTATCTATGTTTTGGATTTTGGAAAGGTACTGGGTTGATTTGAGCGGTTAGCGTTTGGATGGATAATTGGAATGGGTGTTTGGGAGTGATTTTACAAGATAGCATACTTGGTATTACCTATATCTCTCCATTTAGCGGGTTCTACGGAGTAGAAATGGCGATTTCCAAAATCAAAGTCATTTTATCATCAATCTTGACTCGTTCGTTGCTCGCCCGAACATCCCAACTTGCAGTTGTACACACCCCACCAGTGCTACTAGTAATATATTGAGTTCAATATATATATCTCCTAGAAAACGAAGCATGCAGCAATGGTCACAACAGGGACTACTCGGTGCTCGCTCGGTGATCGAATTACCCGTAAACGAACCTTCACAAACCGATGTGTTGGCAAAGCCGTGAACGGGGATATATATAGCCGGCGGATTAGGATAAATAATACTAAGCCCTAGTTGATCCACATAATCGCATTCTATGGACCGGCATATGCCAGGATCAGACTCTGCAAGTTTCCACTCTAATTCCTTCCGGATCACATCATCTCCTGATACACCATCTCTATAGACCGGAGAGACCCACGCCGAGTAATTGTGCCGTCTGCGTTGTCCAGGCCAATATTCGACTGGCCTAGTCATGTAGATCTGAATTGCCTCATGATAGTAGGTGATTTTAAACCCCCACTCATTATCTCCGAAACGTACTGAAGCAGCAAGATGTCCGAGTCCGAAGTCCGAGCTGATATAGTAGTAGATCATGATAAATATTGCGACGTAGACACACTTCTACGCACCCGAATACACAACAATATATATATATGCAGTAGAATCAAACACAGAAGAGAAACATGTCAATCGACGATGCCCCTACCCCCCTCCGCATCATCGTTATCGGTGCCGGCATTGCGGGACTCAGCGCGGCTATTGCGCTGAGCAAACAGGGTCATCATGTTACTGTGCGTAACTTCTTATTATTTACTAAGTCCCTCTTACGGTGGTAATAAGGATTGAAAGTACATCGACAGAAAGCTAACCGACTCAACCCGCACAGGTCATTGAAAAATCCAAATTCGCAAGAGAAACGGGCGCGGCGATCCACATACCTCCTAATTGCACGGCGCTGTTGCAATGGATGGATATTGATCCGAGGGACTTTGGAGGGACTTTGCTTGAACAGGTACGGTGCTTACCCAGTGACCTACTGTGGTCTTGAATCAATCAGGTGGACCAAATATTAAGATAAGATACAGATCCATCGATATGGTTCTAGCGGCGAGCTGAAATACCTTAAGGAGTTCTCTGGTATTCGGCACCTGTGGCAGGCTGTATGCGCATACATTTATGCATCCCTAACCGGGCCATGTCATCAAACTAACAAAATTAGGAATGGTATCTTGTCCACCGCGTCGACCTCCATAACCATCTTAAAGAACGTCTGAGTCAAACACAGGCGATTCTCCACCTCGGATGCAAAATCACCAATATCAACATCGAAAGCGAACAGCCCACCGTAACGCTAGACGATGACCGTGAATTCACCTGTGATCTCTTGCTGGGAGCAGACGGTCTACACGTATGCTTCATACTTAACCCACCAAACGTCGCGATAGGAACCACACTAACTAAACCAGTCTACCCTCCGCACTCACATCATCCCCAACTTCCCCTCCCCCTTCCCAGTAGGGAAATCCACTTTCCGCTGGCTCCTCCAAACGGAGGATATAAAGAACGAGGAAGCCACGAGAGACGTAGTAAGAGACCCGGGAGTCTTCATCGAATGGGCCGGCGGCGACCGACAAGTCGTCGCATACCCATGTTCGAATAACAAGATCTTCAACCTGTGTGGGTTCATGCCGACAGCTGAGTCAGGGAGATACGGTGAGGGTATGTATCATTCATTATCGTACACACACATAGAACCGCTACCCGTCTATGTATATCCGGCAAGCTAATACTAACTCTTAAATAGGCTGGCAAGCATCTGGCGACAAATCTGCCCTGGCAAAGGGCTTTTCAGGGTTTGCTCCCTCGGTCCGCGGATTGGTCGATGCGGCGGGCGACGACCTTAAGGTGTGGGAGCTGTTCGATATGGAGAGAATGCCTACTTGGGTTCGGGGCAGGGCTGCGCTGGTGGGTGATTCGGCGCATCCGTTTCAGCCTTGTATGCTTCTCTTCTTTTCTCTTTTTATTTTTCTTTCCTTCCTCCCCTCATCTCTTATTTACCATGTCTCTATGGTATGATCGGTGATCTCGTTGATATAAAACTGACAAAAGACAAAACAACAAGATATGGGCCAAGGCGCCGCAATGGCCATCGAAGATGCACTAAGTATAGCTACTTTGCTCCCTCTGGGGACAAAAGGCGAGGATATTCCATGCCGACTAGCGATCTACGAGAAAGCGCGTCAACCGCGCGTTGATTATATCTTGAAGTATACGCGGTTGAACGGAACGAATGAGAACGACCCGTCTGGGCAGAGGTTGACTCGTAAGATGCTCCCCCTTTTTTTCTTACTTTTATTCAAACATGAAAGATCAGATGTGCTAACTGGCTAACTTAAGCTGCGGAAATGGTTAAGGTGATGGGAGTTTGCTTTGCGCATAATGAGATTGAGCATTCGCGGCGGCTTCTAGAGGAGTGTTAATATCAGCATTGTGCTGAATGTATCTCGTAGTATTGCTATGTTATTGCGCAGCAGAGTAAGCAATTTTAGCATTGGGTAACATATGAGATACAGCTCGATAGAATCTCTTAGAACTTCATAAATTCGGCACTGTGGCAGCTGGCTTTTCTTCTATATACTGTGGAATCAATATGTACTGGGACGAAAAGAGTGAGCTTTCCCCCCAATACGAATGAGTTTCTTTCCAGTACTCAATAATTAATAATATAATATCACTACAGACCCAAGTCAGATTCAGCTCATCTTCGGCGACATATCCTATCCATAGAGATGAGCACTCAAGAAGCCCTAACTGGGAAATGAAAAAACCACCACTAGCCTAAGTTCTATATCCTTACGCTCTTGGTCAATAAGTATCCTCAGTACTATTATCCAGATCCAGCTGTAACGGTATATTAGAAAAGGAATCAAGCTCTGGCGCTCGGTAGAGGAGATCAAGGGGAGGTTCGTTCAGTTTGCTCATTGGAGGATATACGAGATAGACTCTCGTTGGGTAGTTCCTAGGAATGGACTCCAGGAATAGCATGCTACCAGTTCCAGATACTCGCGGAATCTCCTTTCCGGTTTTCCCCTGATCGCCTTCAATACCAATGATGCAGTTTGCTTGAATGAGACCTTGGAGCCCCTAGTCCCAGTTAAGGGATCGAGATTCCTGGGAGTAAGCAGCCCCTCTTCGTGCATAGTTTTTATGCCGACCACAACACCAAAAATAGTGCAGTCCTCTATTACTAGGCAGTAAGACTGTGCCATCCGGCTGGTCCTCGTCGAAAAGCTCCGAGATGTCAATATCTGCATCCTGGTCCTGCGTAAATACGCAGTTTCTTCGCTTGATGTTGTCTCAGTGTTTTGCGTTTTTTGTGTTGTTGACGTGCACCACCACCTTGCTTGAGTCAGAGAAGATATTCTCAGGTGACCAATGTTATCCTTGGCATCTTGTGGGGACCAGGAGACCTAGAACGGAGATGACAAAGTAGATGATGTCTCGTGTGCCGTGGGATCCTATTGCGAGCTCTGCAAAAAGCCATGTCATGATAGTACTACTTTTGTACTACCTGTGGCGGCTCTCAAACTTCTGTGCTTTTGAAGTTTTATAGATCGCCGATTCGCCTTTTATATCGGTGGCACGGAATAGCTATCTTTAGCTAGATTTGGATTCCTATGCTGGAGGAAACATTATGATTGCGTTAGATCTGAGCTAGGGTTCGGGCATCTGAAGCCAGTGCATAATATGGCAGTACCGCTGAAGGTTGAGACCTAATGATTTCAGCTGGTAGCTAAGTATCAGCACCATACAGGAATCCAGCTGTCCAGTGAATTTATCAACAATCTTGCTGCTCTCTTCGGTGCCCCTTCCCGCCTAGAGGATTTCACAATCCAAGCAAATATCAAGATACCATAGATAAACACTCCCTCTGGGGGCCAGCGACACCACATTCGAGACTTCTGCTTATGCAGCAAAACCTGATCATAGAGATTTGCAATAGGGAGACTTCGAGAGTGTCATTTTTGTTAAGCAAAGCAATGTCAGGGGATTAATTGATCGGTTTTAGGATGGAAGAGATAAAGGGCTCTGGAAAGTAAATCCCCTTTTGTAGCAAGAGGCGAGTATTGCGAAGTCATGTAGCGATGTATATCTCGCTTGTCCTCTGAGAGCCTCTGACTCTGGGATGTCCTCATCCTTAAAATTCATGAGATTCCGAGCATATATGGAGTTAGTGTAGCATATTGGCGGTAGTAGCCACGGATCTTGAGGTTTGAATCTAGGCGTATGCATTGTAAGAACTCTCGGTCGTCCTCACTCGAGAATAGGTTCATGATCCATGTATGTAAACGGACGTTATGCCATAGGACGGGGATTTTCTAACATTTGCTCTACCGCCCAGTTCCATTAGTTGGCGTTTTCCTTTTTGAAATCGGCAATGGCAGCTTTAAAAGAAGTTCTATCTAAAGCCTAGTCAGGTGGAAACGCTTGGACTGGTGCCTGACATCTTCGTTTAGTGTTGCAGCGCAGAGGCGAGGGGTTTCTTGATATTGCGTTCGTTGAGGCTATAGAGGTCGCGGTTTCCACCACCCTGAGGGACGTCAAGATTGATTTCTTGATGGAGCTACTGCACCTTATGACTAAGCTCACGTTTGTATAGCCTGTTGAAAGAAAGTCGGTCCGTCATCCACTGCAAAGAACCCACACCGCATAACGACCGCAGTCATGTATTCTGCAATTTGGCCATAGATTGCATAAAATGGCCACCAGTTAATATGCCAGACAGTGTCCCTGGGGAACACACGCCCCCCCAACAGCAATACGTCTGTGTTCAATTAGAAGCAAGCTGCGGCTCTGCATCAATTACTTCCCAGCACCGAGGGATATATGTGGTGGTGATAATCCTTGATTAGAATCCAAAACGTGACAATGAACTTCGGTGCTGAATATCATGGGCATTTGTTAGACAGAGTTTGATGGCCTGGTAGCAGAGCTCCAGGTGACACGTCCAGCATGCTTGTCCCAGCAGACCGTTTTGAATTACTAGTCCCATGTCTTCTTTCAACCCGAAGGCTATGTATCTAGGAAGTCTAGCATGCCGAGTAGACTGAGAAATAGATGTAAGGTTTAGAATGTGTAGTATTCTGTTTGAAGGCTGCGTTCATGTGTGAGGGGGGATGAGAGAGGAAAATAATGAGAGAGACGAAGACAAAAGATTATTATATAACGGCATTGGCGAAAGTGGTGGACTTCTTCACCAACATGCTTAATTTCACTACCATCTCACCTTGTCACATTCATAGAGGCAGTGATATTATACTGCACTGTATATACCCAATTGATATGAATATGTAAATATTCTGTTATGCAAGAGTGACTTCACTCCACATAAAATCACAGAAAGCCTTGAGAAGCCCAGTGCTCAGGCCTTAGAAAAGAAGGTGGCATTTCAGGATCTAGTCGTATCATGTAGCTTGGAAATGTAATTGATATCTGCTGTCTTCACTTTTCTTCACTTTCCTTCACAGTCTCCATCTGTCTCTTAGTTATATGACGAAGGATATACCACTCCTGTAGAGGACTAACCTTGGTTTGGCCAACATGGCTCTCGTTCGAGTTGCAATACTAACAAGGTGAAGTCTAGGGCGACCTCCTATTAACTTGGTTCTTGAGCCTTCACAAGATATGCAGGAATTACCTCTAGTGATACAGTTTCATACATGATGAGTACCACAATAGCTCGGATACCAGCAACTCAGAAGATTGGAGAAAGAAACCCTCACAAAAAGCATGTTGCTTCCAGGTATTGATCCGACTCAAATATGAGACATTTTCAAGGGCGGATATATCAAACCGTAAGAAAACCGGGATTTAAGCTAGCTCAACTATATGGTTTGTGAAGTGAAACTTCTATGGGGTTTATGGGAATTTATACAGGCTCATTCATGTACTCTAAATGTGGAATGCCGCGTGGAAAAGTGCTCATATGGCAAACCCCGCTCTAAAGTAGGACGGATGATACGACACACGCTCTCCCCAGATAGAGAGATGAATGAATTTCAGACTCGTAACAACGTCTAACTTATTTCCTTTGCATGTCACCTTTCGATCCTACCTCCAAATTCCTTCAACAAGCGAAAACCTACCTCGAGACCGAACCTAAAACACAAAAACAGTACTACTTGAGCTAGCGGCATGGGATCACAAGCCCAGGGCTCGGTTCCCTGGCAATCCGACATATGCGATGATTGCTAAGAAGAAAAGGCTTCAATTTACTGTGGAAGGTGTGGCTGTGCTATGCCAGTTCTTCTGGCACAAGCTACTCAACGCACATCAAAAAGGTGATATAAAACACCCGCACATGGGGTAAGACTCTTGTGATATATATCTTTTACTTGTCATGCAAATGGCCTGGGAAGTAATCCAATGGAGATGATAGATCTCTCCGTTAATTTCTCCACATTTATATGTCCGTGAAGAATATCTGAGAAAGGGTGGACTAATCCACTATTTCAATCTCCATCTTCTGCTATCGCAGTAGTCAGGATAGTCTTATTTATGTAGCCGTAAGCTAAACCTGGAATTTGTGCTGAAACAGAAGCATTCCACAGTCACTAACATCCCAGACCGATATTCTTTGTTGAAGAGAGGACTTAGCCCAGTTCGATATAGAATTACCACACGTGGGATTTTACCAAAAAGATCTTACCACTCTGGCTATAAATCCTATTCTCAGTTCGTAGAGATGACTTGACACAGGTTCTGGGTAGTGAAGGTATGCAACATATCACTACTAGCTGATCTAGTCGAGGTATTCAATTCCCACACCTACCTACCACATGCCGCAAACATGAGATGATGGATGCTAGGCTATCAATGCCTAATTTGCCCCCCCCCCCCAACTCTGTATCAGCCGAAGTCAGCTGTTGATCAGGATTTATTGCAAGATATGCCGTCGGGAGGTTCTCCAAGTGTCCAGTCCCCCCAGCGATATAAATGTCAAGCTCTTTATTCAAACCCCACTGGTCCTGGGCTGGCCAGGAGCGCGTGCGATGTAGCGGTG
Organism: Aspergillus bertholletiae; assembly: GCA_009193595.1. Classification (NCBI taxonomy): domain Eukaryota; kingdom Fungi; phylum Ascomycota; class Eurotiomycetes; order Eurotiales; family Aspergillaceae; genus Aspergillus; species Aspergillus bertholletiae. The sequence goes on along the minus strand of ML736324.1, from coordinate 59,476 downwards.
TTCCGCCTTCCTCGCTTTGTTTGCCCCGGAGTCTACCGAAGAGCGAGCTGATCTTGGGCCAGTGGTGCTGTAGGAAAACCGGGAGAACGAGGAGGCAAGAGCACAGGACGGCATGGTCACATTCGACCGTGCTCCTGTAGCTATTGTAAGACGGAGTTCCCCGGTATGCTCATGTGTGTGTGAGAGAGAGGGGGAGGCTCACGCCCAATATCCTACGGATCCCGCAAACATGACATTCCATAACGCGTTGGAGTCTTTTATTAATGTGCCATATACGATATGTGTAATGCTTGCGGCGCATGCGCTGTGTGTATGTGGTCATGAATGAGGTCGAAGATGAAGGAGAGAGAAGGTAGAAAAGTACACACCTGGCTCCCAGAAGTATAATGGCTAGGGCTTTGAGCTTCTGCCGTAGAGGTACCTTCAGTCTTAGCACTGATGGTATCGGCAACACAAGGACGTATATGTCTGTTAACGTGCCGAGTAGCCCTGAGAAGAAAACGGGGACGAGTCGCGGGATGTTTGTGGGGACGGTCGGATCCCTGAATCTCTCCAATGATGTGAAGGTGTAGTGAGTGACAAATATCAAGGCTATGGTTGCACATGTTTCGAAAACGATGCCGATGATGATCAGGATTTTCAGGATGGTTTGGGAGGAGAAGAGGCGGTAATAGAAACAGAGAATGGTGAGCTTGGACAACGTTACGCAGAGGACATGGGCAACGAAACCAACGACGGTAAACTAGTCCTATTACTACATGCCATCAGTTGACTCTGTGGTTATGTGCTTACCTTGGTGATCTCTGTAGCCGCGCTTCGTGGGATATCCCAGACGTGACGACCAACCCCCAAGGCATAACCTGCACGGCCATTCATTTAACAGCTGCCGCGAAAGGAAGCTGGGGGTCACATACCTTTAAAAACGGTAGCTGCAAAACACCCCGATGAAGTCTGTTGGCCTATCTCTTTAGTAACTTCCCCATCCTGTATATATGGAGAGAATTGCATACAAAAGCCAGGATACAGATGTCTGCCCCCAACAGTCAGTCATATTGTGTCCGTATACCGGCAAGAGCTCACTTACAGTCATCGATACCAAGTGGAGCTCGTATGATAAACCGTCGAGTATAGAGCCGCATGGCCAAAGCAATAGCGTTAAGGGTCAAGTAAAACGTATGGAAAGGGATGATGCAGCCCTGCAAACGGTTCGTTGGATTGATAAAGTTGGACTCTACCCCAGGGGGAGGGGGTAAAATACCCTGCTGGGCCGACATGAATCAACGGAGATAGCGTCATGGCTGAAAGCAGGGAACAAAAGAAGGCTTCCTGTCTAGGTGTCTGAATGGGGGTTCCTCTCTGATATACTCGTAATCGTAGGGGGTGGTGTAGCTCAGAACAAAGAAATGCCAATAGTTCAAAACTCACCCTTCAAATATTGAGCTGCTATGGCAATTCACTGATTCGGGCCTAGTCCGGTACTTCATTTCTTTACTTGCTTCCCCCATGATCCTGCGTTTACTTGGTTAGTGGAGATCATTGGACAGGACCAGCGAGCAGTGGACTAGGGCTGTGGTGGGACCTGCCCTAAAAGAGATAGCTGCAGAAAAGCCAGTGGGGGATCTTAAGTGTATTGATGGCTATAATACAAGGCAGGAACCATTTCCAAGCGAGAACAAATGAAAAATTATGAAAAAAAAAAAGAGCAGGGAAGAATGTGGGATTGTAAGGTAATAATGAATGCATGCTTGCTCCTTTGCGGATGCCGGAGGCTTGACCGTAGCGCCATCCACTTGTTCTAGCCAGGCATCAGTGGGGTTGGTTCCCACCATTTGGGGGCTTATTGGATGGCATATCCAATGGTAAGTCAATAGCTTAGCTTGAGGAAACACATTTCCACAAGATCGAAACTGTCATTCACGCCTATAGACTAGGAAGGTGCAACAGTCCAACAGTACTATAGTGGGACGTGCACCTGCTGGTGTTTGACAACAGATTAATATCGCAGCTGTTGTGCAACGAGTCTATCGGGGTAATCGCATGTATCGTGAGTACAAGCCCGTTCAGCACTACTCCACTATGGGGCGTCATCCTACATCCTACATGCCAAGGTCCTTGTTAAGATAATCAACTATGATCATACGAGCATGAGGGCTGTCCCTTGCTGATTCGGTGGATTTGATCTTGAGCCATCCAAATCAACAAAGAAGTGCTGCGCGGTATGTTTAGGCCTAAAGATCAGTCCCACGTCAAGCCAGTTCACTGACCCACAGAAAAGGGGGAGTCGCCCCCAGAGACATTGTGGAGTACTAAAACAGGGCCTATATCGGACGGAGGATACAGGGCTGGAGATAGTGCGCACTATTTAACTAACATGGTGGTCGTGCTACTGATGAGTAGATTTCCCTACAGCCACAAACGCTGATGCTACGGCAACTTGTTTAATTTTGTGACCACGCGTCTTGGATTGACTTCCTTCGCTACCTGTATCATATCGTAAAAGCAGGGCATTCAGTCTAGGGCTAATAATCTTATCATGAAATCCACCGTCTCTCCAACCATGTATCAAGGAGAAAAATGTCACGTAAGCACCTCTGGCTTCAAATTACAACAATTCAGCAACATTCGCGAGACACTGAGGAACCATCGTCCGTCTCAGCCACCGATACAAGGATCCCACCCTCGCCCTACGGAGTTCTCCGCTTCTTTATCTCCCTACAAGCCCGGAATCCCACTGCCCCAGAGCCAATACATAAGCCCACTGCCGCGTGCAAGAGCCCGCCCCCGCCGCTCAGTGCGCCACCCAAGCTTCTATCACACAAGAGCCTCGGAAAACGCTATATTGGCAGCTACATGTGAGGATGCGACAGTCCTATAGATACATGCCTTCAGATGGTGCTGTGGCGACTGCTGCTATGCGCGGTATTGGGGGTTGTTAGGGCTTGGCTTATCTTCATGGGAGCCCTACTCAAGTCCTCGAATATGTGGCTCCAATTGAATACTACATTCTACATTAAGAGGGTAACGATAAAGAATGCTACCGAGTAGGATTATCAAAGATATCCTACCCTTGAAAGTCGTTGGATATTAGTCGAATACATGAAATGCAACCATGCATATCCATTCATCTGTATCCATTTCAAGCCAACCAGCCCCCACCCACTCGATATTTAACAACTCCATTCCTACTAACATGGAAAACATCCCTTGGATGAAGGGACATGATCCACCGAGCCTATAGCAACGATATTAAATCACGCGAACAACATGCCATCTCCAGCCTAGTAACCGTGCCCAAGAGTCAAGACATGAGTGCTACGTTGCCCCCCCCCCCCCCCCGAGCACGGATCGCTCTAGATCGCCCCGGTGCGACCCCGGAGATGTCGTACTCCCTTTGCCCGAACTTTGTCTTGTAGACTAACGCCGGATGAAACTCAAAGGAGCATTAGGTAGGTAGAAACGGAAATTAGTGAGAAAAAAAAAGGGGGGAAGAAGGGGGCCTAGTGGTGGGGTGGGTTGGGCGTGTCGCCCTGAATCATGATTTAGGGCTGCCTATGAGACATCATTTCCTGTTCTCTGCGCCAATGGTCAGTTTTAGTTGGTTCTAGAGGCTGTGGTGCGGTGGTTCCGGTTGGCAATGTTGCACTGATGGCGTAGTATTTTTCAGTGATAAGAGAACCTACATACATGATGGTGGGTATAAAACATATAACTGATTTTCATGGCTAAATGACAAATGTAGTATTTATTGTACATGTTCAGATATAGGAGTTACAAAAAATATTAACTAGCAGAGTATCATCCACCACCATTCTTGGAGGACCCATCCAGCTTCATTCTCGCTACTGGAGCCCTCTTTTCGCATGACCCCGATCTCTACCATCCATTTCAGCAGGAGCTCAATCTCCCATGCCCCCATTGTTGGTTTGATCATACTAGCGATGCTCGCAGCACTGAGCCCGGGTCTGTTAGCGACACAACCAGCAACTGCCGCGACAGCCAAATCCCACAGCAGTTTGATGAAGCCTCCGTGTATATCGCACCACAGTGGGATTTTTTCTGGTACCCAGGCCGCCCCGTTGTTCGTAGCCCGGGGCGGACAAGGCGCCGGGACAGCGTTGAGTTCCCTCTCAATCGGGTTCCCGTACACGTAGTTTCCTTCCACAGGATACAGCACAACCGCAAAGCGGAGCTTGTCCTTATCCATCTTTCTGGTCAGGTAGCCACCCTCTGTTAAGCCATATCTGTCACGTGGGGCGTTGCGTGGTCTCAGGATGACTCTGCGCGCGGCCGCTAGGTTGATCACGGCCAATATGTCGCCGTCTTCGGCATTATATTTAATCTCAAATTTGCCTTCGGATCGTAGTACTGGATCGAGCATTTGCGTTTTAAACCTGGCTGCCCGTCGGAGCTGGGTGCTTTCAATCAGTCGCTTGCGTCCCAATGCATGCAGGAAGTGATCCGTGATATCGAAGTTACGGCCCGGTGTGATCCTGCCTCTGTTGCCCATTGATATGATCCTCTCTGTTACCAACGAATCGATCGCACTATCTATAAAGCTTCCCATGTATGACAGTGCTTGTCGTGCCTCAGCGGGTCGATAGGCCTCTTCCGGTGTAACGACGTTGGCCCGAATCCACGATTTGACCACTTCCAAGCGAGAAAGATCCTGCTTCCGAGGGCCAGGGGTCTTGTGTCTATCCATCAAAGGAAGGGCGAACGGAACGCTCGCAAAAAGGGTGCGCTTGCGATTGATGGTCAGTGACCCGGTGGTGTGATAAATTTCATCCAGAGTGCTCGGTGGGTCCTCGCGAATCTCGAATACACTGTCAAATTGCTCCCTTGTAGCAGGGAGATCCGGAAGAAGCTTTTCAGACTTGGGAACATCGAGCTGGGCATTTGCCCAATCCACAATCCACTCCCAATCATACCCTTCGAGATCGTCATAGTTAATTGAAGGAACTTGGCCGCTGGCGTACGCTTCAATATAACGCTCTTGGAAGTCACTTTGCATTTTGGCTAACTGGAGTCGGTTCTTACTTAACACATACTTCCCTTTCGCTTGGATGAAAAGTGGGTCATGGGCTGGAAAGCTGCTTGAAAAGAGAGCCCAGTCGACAATCCTACCTTCGTATCCTCCTGCTAAGGCACGAACTACGACAATCGCAATCATGATCCTTTGGGTCAGCAAGTGCGATAATTGATAGCCTGTGCGACTGCGACGAGCAGGCGTTCGAGACCCAGTAGGCGGTGCTGTCGTGTCAAGATCTTCGCCAGCTGCCATCGATGCATTGAGTTTCTCCAAGCGACGATTCTGCGCCATTTCAGGAGGTAATGTCCGAGATATCGGTACTCGGTTAGGTCCGAGAAGCGTCATTGTGCCAAAAGTGCCAGGTTGCAAAGGCAAATCAGGTTGATGTGCCCTTTGCCTGGTAACCCGAGGTTCTGGCAGGGGGCGCGCTGAAAGCTCCGGTTCATCAATGTCAAACCGAATGTCGCCCTCTATTGGAGCGCTATCAAAACTGTTCTGCACTGTCTGGTTGATGTACCAAAGGTCTTCGCCCTTCCTATCAAGCAATTCTTCGTTTTGAAGTTCCCACCGCATAATAACATTGGTGTCGTAGAAGAATCGGTTCGATCGTGGGTCTGCACTCTCAGAATAGTCAACAGTACGTCGCCGCGTCTGGTTGAACAAATCATCAAGCGAATGAGGAAGTTCAGGTGTTTTGTCACGGACGGTCTCAAGCGCGCGTGTCAGCTCGCGTATTTTCTTCTTCTCATCGTGCCTTGCAGCCCGCAGAGCAGCAAGACCCCCGTCTGTCGAGAAGGTTCCGGTATTTTCATTGAATGTTTGCCTTGGGTTCATCAGCATCGCGTATGGTGCCATGGACGATATAGGATTCCAAAGCCGTCTCATTCCCCGGCCACCTTCGACAGTCGAGCGGTCCTGCGCTTGAAGCACAGAAGACCGACGTCCCGTTTTAATCCGCCTTTTGCCTTGGTTGGCTATTTGATCAGGCCTTGTAGCAGCAGTCATTCCAGGGATTGTAGAGTCCTGTGCCGGTGGTCGCTGGAGTGACAAAAGCCGAACCACCTTTGAATGATTCTCCTTCCCCTCCCCAATCCTCTGCAGCAGTCGCCTTTGAATACTCAGGCCCTTTCTCTTCTCCTGAGCTACAACAAAGCCTGGCTTATACTGTAATTGTACTGTGAGCGCTGGCTCGACAGGAAGTTTGGCATATGTGTTGGGGTCTCTGCCATCCTTTCCAAAAGTGACTCTCCTTGCACCGCTTTTCGTCATCTCGGGATCGTAATCGACATTATCTGGGATGTAATGCCGGGAGCCTGCTGCCAGCATTTTTCTCTGCATATCTATGACAAGGGGGTCATCTGGCCGCATGTTAGGTTTGGTTATGATATTCTTCGTCACCATAACCCCTTTGTTATCCTTGCCACTAAACGTTAATTGGCGGAGCTTTCCGGCATCAATTATATGTTTCACAGTTGCTTTGATCGTACGAAGGTCGGGGGTTTCTTTGTACTTTGTCTTCCTCCACGCAGTTGCGAACGGGTACCAGATTTCAGTTCCCATAGGGAATGCTCCTCCAGCTTTTTCGACAATGTCCAAAATGATTTTTCGCCTGATGAAACCGACAGATCCTTTCTTTTCCTTCAAGATTTCTGTTCCTTTGCTGTTTTCGGTCGGCGTTTCCAGACTTCTCGGGGCCCCGCTTGAGCCAGTGGAGGGCTCTAAGGAATTGACTTCTTGGACGTGGTTAGTCTCCGGAACAGCCTGAGATGCCGGCGCTTTGTCTACTGCAGCCTTGTCTGCCAGGGCGGTGTTGTATGATTCGGTCTCCATTGGTGTCGAGCCATTTAAGTCATTCATAGGAGCTTGATGCGTTGAAAGGTTGCCTGCAGCATCTGCACCGTTTTTATTTCCCTCGTTTCGGGTTGCTTCACGAGGCTTCTTGGAAGGTGCTTCTAGAGCCTGTGTCGTATGAACGTTGCTCTCGCCTAGGCTTTTCTTAATTATATCCTCTTGGCTGCCTGATTTTGGTGACTCGGCCCTCTTCCGCTTCAATGGCTTTCCTTGGTTTTTATCAACATTGTCGTCCTCAAGGGCATCCTGCCTTAAGTCTCCAGCTGGCATGCCCCCCGAATTTCTGGTATCGATCACAGGGGCATTATTAGACTTGGTAAATAAGTCGGTGATGCGCCTCTGTTTTACAGTACGTGTAGTTGCCGGACTAGGTTCAGATTTGGATGTAGGCTGTCTTGGGCGTTTTTTGGTACCTTGCGAAGGTGTGGCATCTAAATCTCCAGGAGGAACATCTAATGCCCTGGCTGTCGAGCGAACGGGCGTGTGAACGGGCGTGTGAACGGGCGTGTGAACGGGTGTAGGAACAGGGGTTTCTTCAACAGTCTCTTCCCGAGCAGGCTGCTGTGGCGCTGCGTCTTCCTCGCCTGGTTCAGCTTCCTCAGTAAACCAGGGAAAAGACGACAGCTTCGGGGATTTGAAGACAGCAATCCGACTGATCCTTGGACGACCTTGTCGTTTACCAGTCGGCCTTCGCCTTCCGCGTGGTGTGACATAAACTCCAGAATTCGGCCGTTCAATCAACAGAGCGTTGTATTCTGTCCAAGTCTCATCCAAACCAAGAGCTTTAAGTTTCTCGATCTCAGACAACCCTTGAAACTTTTCAGACTCATCTCTTGGTCGTCTCCGGCGCTTAGCAGTAGAGGTGGAGCTACCTGGAGCTTTATCGCCCAGCTCCGAATCCGATACATCGAGATGTGCTCTTTTCGGTCTGCTCGGAGTTACTATACCGGAACCTGTAGCAGGCTCCCTACTTCCTGCCGGCGCCTTGGCTTGTCCCCAGTGGAGTGCTAAGAACTATTAGCGCTGTAGATAGTAACATGATTCCTTGGACTTGGGGCAACCCACCGTATGTTCCATCGCCAAGTTTAATTGCTGCGGCGTCAGTGTTAGTGGCATTGTAGCTAGACGGATCCACTGCCGCTATGCATTCCAGAAGAGACACATCGCCGTTTTTCACGAGCTCCTTTGCAGGGACAGCCACGGGCAGTCCATGCTCATCCAGCTCTGGCTGTGCGTCAACTGGCGGTGCACGAATCTTGTCGACCTTCGGGTTTTTTGGAGTGAATTCAACAGCTTCCCACGCTGACTCGCCCGCTTCGACGAGCTTTGCAAAATTTGTAGCGGTGAAATGGTTATACTGAGTTATAGTACGGTTTAATACTGTGTCTCGTACAATAGCCAGGTGACGTAGGTGCAATGGCTGCGACAGCTGCCAACATTCTACCAAGCGACTCATTGTGTTCTCCAGTGGCCGACGGTAGAAGCCGCCAAAGCATTTTCTAATGATTTGCTGAGGTAGGTCAGATTATCTTTCTCCAATCATGACAGATAGTTTCTGGTTCCGCCGCCCCCACCTCTGTCTTCATTTTCTTGGTTTAACGCACCTGATTCATAATGCCCTCAGTCCCTGCACTTTCGACAACATCAAGGATCAGGTTGTGGATAGTCTGGTCTGGAGTCCAGACGGGAAGAACTCGACCAGCTTCATCTGTATCCTCCTCTCGCTTCACTACATTGAGCGTTTCACTGTTATTTAGCAGAGGTTCCCTTGTCGCATCATTCGGTTCTACATCTTCATCAAGTTCCGCATTATCATCCTGCTCTAGGTTGGTTGAGATGCCTCGACTGAATTCATGGAACAGCTCCAAATCCCTTTCGGTCGGTTCCCGTATAAGCTTCACACAAGCAAAATAATGTTTATCGTTGTCGGAAAACTGAGACATGGCCTTGACACGCTTTAAGACGCCTATGCGTTCAAATTTCCGCAGAGCACGAGAGAGGATACGCCACCGCCATCTATCTGCAAAACCGAGAATTTTCTTAAGGTCGACCCGGGAAATGATCTCGTGTTCCTTAAGGATACTGAAAAGCTGCTTGCTGAATTCCTTATAGTCGATCACTTGTGGTTGCCCCGAGGATTGGTCTTTGGTCGTTTCCGTAGATGACTGCTCTGCTTGCATAAATTTCCGTAGGGTACAGAGGCTTGTTCGGGTTGATTTGATCTGGATCGCCCTCTTCTCAATGTAGCCTTTTTGCTGCAGTTGGTCAGTTCGCTTAGGGACCGAGCGCTTGTCTTGACCGCTCAGTTTCACCAATTCTGTCTGAGCAATACCATTCGACTTGCGCGATGCTATGATAGATAGTAGAGCAAATTCTGTAGCAAGAAGCTTGCTTTCATCTGGTTCATGGCCTGTGATGGCAAGCCATGTCCTCTCCTTCGAGACAAAAACCCGGATTGCGTTTTGGGTGGTATGCTCCGAGCCGGGTGCCTCATTGGCACGGCGTTCTACATCACTAAGACTCAGCGCATTGCATTCTCTATTTTCGCCAATAGAAACCTCAGGGTTTCTTGCTAGCCATGACCAAACTTTCTCCTGAAATCGCCGGTCGACGGCATGGCTGCGGGCGGATGCATCTTGTGCAGCCTTGGCATAGAACGTATTGATGAACGTCAAGATATCGGAGGGAGAAGCGCCTGAAGTATGTTAGTTTGTTTTTACGGTCAATAGTACATCCAATTGTGTTATATAAAAATGGGATCAGAACAATAAACCAAAAATAAAGGGAGATTTGATCCAAACGCCAGTAAAAGCACGATGTCAGGGTTTGGATATCAAATCGCCAAAATTAGAGCCGGTGCTGCGAAAGTGGACCCTCACGAGAATACCACAAAGAAAAACCACGGACTGACCTTGATCACCGCAGAGGGCAATCTCTGCCAGGAGAAAATCAATCAGCTCTCGTAGACTAGGGGCCATCCTATTTACATGGCTGAGTCACGGCCAATGGGTAAGGAAAAGGGTGGAATAAAAAATTTTGTCGAGTCCCCATAGATCTCAACCATCACCTGGGCGATAATCTGTTCGTCGCAAAAAAGAAATTTGGCAGGCCCTCGATCCATGTTGAGCGCGAGATTCGAACCATCGTCGCAGAGGGAAAATTATGTGCAGAAGATTGGTGGGGGTGGCGGGTCTCCCAGCACGTGATGTGTGCCATGATTCTCAGGCAATTTTATGGGTGGATGTCTGAGAGTCTGGACTCATGATTCATCCATTTTCAATTGCGGTTACTCCGTAGAATACCTAGGGTAGCGCGCGGCACCTTCAAATCACACAAGAGGTGTTCACCAGCTGGTCAAGGACACGCAATCATCTTATTACTTGCATCTTCTCACCGTACTCTATACGATCAGTATTTGTGTCTCTACATAACGCCCCTACGGGATTAATGAATGCATCACTCTCAGTGGATCGTCAATGATCGGCCGGCTAGACCGGGTTCGCTGTTTCCTTGTCCAATGGTTACATAAAATTCGGCAGAACAAGTAATCATGGAAATCGAAAAGCAAAACGACGATAAGATATCTTTCCCGTCCACGGCACTGGCATCGGAAGTTCGGCGACCGTCAACCACCGATACAATAAACAGAACCAATGATATCCAACAACTCTCGCGGAGTGTTTGATCCTACCGGAAATACCGTCGGTATAGAGTCCAATGATCAGGCCGGTATGGACTGTAGAAGGTAATGGCGATTATTTATCGGGAGGGCGAGAGAATCCGAACTATTGCGGTATTATTGTCGATGGTGGTGGAGGTCGGCGGTGTTATTCCTCGGCATCCTCCGTAGTTGGGCAAAGAAAATACACAAGGCTCTTGTAATCCCATACAAATGTCAAATGACATCACGGGGTCCTGTTACGTCAGGCACCTTGTGTGTCACTTCAACCCAAAAAAGCGGAAAAAGTCTAATAATACCTACTTGTACAGTCAGGCCAGAAAATTTACTCCATTGGTTTCCGGTCCTTTCCTTTCTTCTCGACCTAGAACAATCTTCTACCGTTCGATACAACTCCATCCATGAATTGGTTACAGCGCAAATAATACTATCGTCAATTCCAAACTTGCGCTTGACCGCGGCAATACTCAGTCCCGTTTGTCGCCACTCACACTTATAATATCATTATTATCCAATCTTCAATCACACCATGAATCTCGTCGCATGATACTCTCCCTTCCCATTGATCCCCGTCAGCAACAATTCTATCGAACCCTAGTTAATCTCCGCATATCCTCATCCTCGCTAGGACTATAGCGATGGAAGAAGGAACCGCCAATACTAGCCCTTTGGAACCTCCACCGCTTCCTTACTCACTACGGACACGGAAGAAGTCAATCGCAATTTTCTGGATATTATTCGTTATTGATACTCTTGCTCAACCTATAGCGCTCTACTTCGGTCTGTGGTATGGCACGAATCTGTCGCACAACTTGGGTATGTCCCTTGCATAGTCTTCGGTGTATGCACTGGCATAATATGCATTCTAACCAACTTGTGCAATTAGTCTTTACCATTGTGACAGCTTCGTTGGGAGGAATTTCTGTATTCGAATACTTCTACCGGCTCTATAACTTGTTCCGGAAGGATTCTCGCGCTCGGCCGTTGAACGCACGTAAATCATGGGTAGGGCTTGATCAAAACTCCTCAAGGGTGGAATGTACTAGAGACTGACGGTACACTGCAGCTGGACTTCTTCCATATCAATTTCACCATCGTTTGGCTGATTCTGGCCGTTGAACTTATTGTGTAAGTTCCCGGAGCATCTCTTGACCTGAATCTTGCTGTTTCGTATACTAACAACAAGCCAGAGGAACTGTCCAGGAGGAACCCTATGGTAACATCCCTTACCGTTCACTACGCTCACACATACTTACACATCTATAGTACGACTAGTAGCCATGGTCCTCCCGACCGTCATGTTCTACTTTGGTGGTGTCTACTTGACCCTCGACATTCTTCGTGTGCTAGGTTTCAAAGCTCCTTTCCGAATTTCTTCGACCCCAAAAGGCTCTACAATGCCAACGGCTCTATATGTTATGATCGAAGATGTGGTAGCAGTGGATGGGGGCGGGGGCCAGAAATACCGGTATGCTCTTCGAGTCCGGTATCTATCCAGCCCATACTTCCGCCGTATGCTCTTTCAAATGAACTGTTTCTGGGCCGGGGGCTCTATCATCTTCGCTGCTGCCATCACTGCAATTGTCTTCACAACACCAAAGCCTGTCGCGTACACGGTAAATTACACATTCCCATCGTTGATAACTTATTATATAGAAAGCTGACAGCAGCTTTCTTCACAGCTTGGATGGTCCTTGCCGTTTGCTTGGGCGGGCGTCTGGACGTTAATCACTATCCCTTGGGTCCAAAGTGATCTTCGTCGCGAGAAGAAAGCCTGGGCGGAAAACCGCGGCCAAGGAGGTATTCTTTACACAGATGATCCTAGCGCACCGGCTGACCGGACTCGGCTCGAGTCAATACACGAACATCTACCGAACTTATGGCCTTGGGGCCGTGAGAAAAACAAGGAAAAACCCTGTCCACAATCTATCCCGTCTGACGCCCATTCGAATGTATGATTTAGTAGTGTCTTGTGTGACGGAAATGTGCAAGTTGTGGTCAACGTTCTATTTCTCGCCATTTCTCGCCCATCTTTTCATCTCGGCGCGCTTGCAACTCCCAGGGTAGTAACAAGCACGCTCTTGCTATACGACCCAGCAGTTCATTGGCAAATCAGGTTGGTCCACATCACGCCAGATGCACTCTTATATCTCAACGGGCAATTTGGTATGGCAGTGAACCAGCTGTGGACAGCAAAGCTAACGACGATATGCTTAAAATCCCGACGTCTATCCAATGTATTGTATATAGATACCCTAGCTCTAATGTATATTAGGTCAATGTATATATTTGTTTAATGTTTGCGTCCAGTTGCTAGATAAGGCTGGAAGTCAAGTTTGAAATAACCGCTCCATTCAGACTCCATCGTATCATGAACGATTAAGGAGCCATGTCGAATGTTAACCGTATGGAAAGCGACAGACAGTTCCGTTGGGCATGAGGACGCGGCGGACGACCACGCGCATTAGCTTGGCATGGATAAGTAGAAATACCAAGCAGGTAACGAGGGATACCAGACATCGCACTGGTTCGCCCATTTTGCAAACCTGTCAGCTTTCTCCAGAGATTCGGATATCGAACCCTTGGGCTTTGTAGGCCCATCACAATACTGAAAAGTGAGTTCAACTCTTCGGCCGCAGAGCATAAAACCTCACAGGGAGCAGCTTGAAGTTCTTCGGGAACCCAAGCTGCAATTCAGACGTGACAACAATCAACCCGGCCTGCTTGAAGATCTCTTTGAACTTCTCATCCGTCCTCGTCACGCTACTATCCTCGTCGTCATACATATCATTTCCATTGGGATCAGTCGATTGATTCTCCTTGACAACCACAATCCCCGTCCCGGTCAAAGATTCTCGGCACCGCACAAAGTACTCAACCAACTGGACATCCGTCAAATGTCCCACGCAGAATTGAGTCCAAATCAGGTCATACTTCTTCTCCGGATACCACCCCTCCAACCCCACGGTATAGATATCACCCACAACACCAGAGCGCTTCAAAACGCTGTCATGTATCACCTGGGTGAATTTCTCGACCGGCTCGACTGCGTCCACGGTTTCGCATACGTCCTTGAGGAGCCCTTCGGTTACACGGCCCACCCCCGCACCGCAGTCGGCTCCCAACTTCAACTTCCCTTCGGTCGTGCAACCGGGGACCAATCGTCGAACCTTCGACAGAAAGCTTTTTGAGCCGCGTAGATCAATTCGTGTATACCAGGGATAGCTTCCCAGCATGCCCAACATGGTGTGGGGGTTGGCAGCGACGCTGTTCCAGTATCGGATTGAAGCGGCGTGGTCGATCTTAGAGTCTGGGGTTGCCATTGCGGGGTTTTCCGAGTTGGCCTCGCCCGGCCCCAATGCACCTGGTTCGGAAGTCATCGTGACGACTTGTCACCGTGAACGTGCGCCCAGCCTGGGAGATTTTGTGATGAGAAATCACGGAAATTCCTCCGCCTTATGTAATCGTTGTACCGGCAAATTATGCGCTCTGATTGGTCAGAGTCGAGGCAGTTACTATTGTCAGCAGGATACATTCGCAGCCTAGACATATCATCAACATTCTCAAGCAGTAGAAGAATCAGCCGCAGAGATGGACGAATCCCCGGGCGAGGAGCATCTTGCCTTCACAAAATGGGCCATCTTGAAAGGAATCGAGATCAACGGTGTAGCACCAGCTCGATTCCCCGGCCGCCGGTTAGGAATGATCGCAACGAAGACCATAGAAGTGAGTACGTCAACGATTATAAACCGTACACCCTCATTACAATGATTGACAAGCCATCATGCAAAAGGAGGGAGAGATAATGCTCACTGTCCCGCAAACGGCAATGCTATCCATTGACTCCATCCCGTCTGCATTCGTGGATCTCTTCCCCAAGGACACATCCATCCACGGCATTCTAGCCGCATATCTCACGCATGGGGATGCCAGGCTCTTGAAAGACATAGACGCCTGGCGCAATGTCTGGCCAAGCTGGCAGGAACTCGAAGATAGCACGCCTATACTCTGGCCGTCTCATCTCCGACGGTCGAATTCTGTCTTTGAAGAAGGCCAGGACAGTTCTTTGACACCAAGTCTTCTTCCCCCTTCTGTATCTGGACTATGGAATTCTTTCGAAAAGGTGCCTGTAGACATTGACTACGACACCAGGTATCAGAATATGCTCGCGCAAGAGGAAAAGCGACTCAGAAACGCCTGGGAACAGGTTCTATCCGTGTTCCCTCAGACGGAATGGAAGATGTTCGCCTATTACTGGCTCATCATCAACTCAAGAAGTTTCTATTATATCTCCCCCGGAAAGGGCGAACCGAAGGATTGGAACGATGCCATTGCAATGGTCCCTTATGCTGACTATTTCAATCACGAGGATAACGCGGTTCGCCCATTCATCCTCTCACTTGACTTCCCCATCCCCATCTAACGGATAGAAAGGCATGTGAAGTCAGATTCGACCATATCGACTACACATTCCGAGCAACCAAACGATACGGTAAGTCACCAACCAACCCTAATACCTTAAAATCAAAGAGCATCAAAGCATAAACACGAAGGAGAAGAATGCAAATGCTAATACACGCACCAGAGAAAGGCTCAGAAGTCTATATGAGCTACGGCGCCCATTCAAACGACTTCCTCTTCGTCGAATGTCAGTGCCCCTTAGGTAGCCTACCCATCACACAGCAACTAATAAAAAAAGGGAGATACTGTAGACGGCTTCTTCCTCGATAAAAACGAATCCGACTCAATATTCCTAGATAATATAATCTTCCAAGACCTAACAGCAACCGAAAAACAGGAATTAGTCCATCAGGGCTGTTACGGGTAGGTTGAAACGTCTCACTCCATTGTCATAACCTCTCACTATGCTCCTACTTCCCCTGCCGCCTCTTCTATGCTAATTAAAAATCCCCCCCCCCAAAAAAGGAACTTTGAAGTCACAGAGACAGGCGTAGCCGCCAGCATCGAAACAGCCGCCTGCCTCAAGTACATGTCCAAGCGCGAGTTCCGGATCTACATCGAGGGTCGGTCGAAACGGGCATTTGATGCAGAGAAGTCGGCGGAGGTGATTCAAGGTTGGATTAGGGTTTATCTTGAGGAGTGTGAGAGGACAATGGAAATTATTGAGTCTCTGTTGGAGAAGCTTGGTGGATCTAGGAGACGTAGTGATAGGGAGCGGTGGGAGAAGGGGAGGTTGGAGATGTTGCTTAGTAGGTGGGACCAGATCAAAAAGATCTGTGAAAAGGCCGCAAACACTGTTGGCCAAGGGGAATAGCATATAGCTTGTTTTCCGGATGACGGGGCTGTGATTGAGTTCTACAGACAAGTTATTTGTTCTGAAAACTAGGCGTGATAAAAGAAACATTACTTGCATCCGATGGAAAAGTGTAGGTTTGAAGATTATAGGTAATCAATGAAGTAGCTATTGAACTACTGAATAGATTTCAATGTACAAGAGAACGCTAATAACATGCCTTACAATACAACGGCCCAAATCTATATCCGGTGCATGATTATGCCCTCATCTCCTATCGCTGTCGGTTGAACTGATAGAAGCCATTACCATGCGCCCTTGCTCCCCTGTAGCGACAATAATATATGAAAGAGAGGGGAAGGGAAGGCATGCACAGCAAAAGCAAAATAACGCTCACTGTCATTGCTCGAGCTAAGTCCATAGCAAGAACTACAGAGCAAGGGTAAAAATATCACAAAAAATGTCACAATTAGCCAAGTATGTTTTAAAATATGAAGCTGGTGAAACAGATGACGCCTATATACGACCCATGGCATTTGGGGTATCATGTAGCAGAAAATGGCAGGCCACGAGAGCGTGACGTATATATGGAAGATAAGAAGGATAAATGGTCAGGAAAGCTCAGCTGGTTTCGCCTCAACATATGACAGACGTCCTGGTTGTTGGACGACTACTTTCGGGACGGCCTCAGCTTGCGGCCAAAATTACGGATCGTCATTTTGTGGCTAAATCGTAGTCAGCACGAGCACTCTACAGCCCAATACGAATTAAGCTTACCCCTCGTCGGGCCCGTCCCAGCGCTTGGTCTCGGAGCGGGCAATTGAATTGCCTGAAGTCATAGGTCGGGATGGAGGGTACACAATCCTACGAGATTGCTGTGAACAGGTTAGCAACAATCTTAACATTATTAGAATAATTCAATACTAACCTCCCAGCGAGCATCCACATCGACTTCGCTTGCAGATCGAGCATCAGACATTAATCCGCTTTGCTCAATGCTGAGCATACTGGACCCTAAAGAATTTGAACGAACGAGTCGAGAGCTTCCGGAATGAATAGACCTCTGCGACTGTGACTCTGAGTGTTCGCTATTTGAGTCCTGGCTCGCCTGACTTTTGTCGGATATAGTGATTGCAGAACTATCAGGGTTGTGGAGCAGCTGAGTAGAGTTCGCCATATCGCGATATTTCTTCTGCTGTTGTTTTGTGGGCCGATGATGTGAGAATTTATTCCCAAGTATTGCAGGTGCGTGGGATATAAGAGCCTTGATGACGTCTTTCTTCAGTCGCAAAGCCAAGTCCAAGTTGGACCATGTTTTGTTCCGATACTCCAGGATTGGCAGACGGAAGACAAAGTCATGGATATCTTCCAGGTTATGATCTCCTTTGCCTTTATAACTCAAGCAGAGCACAACATCCCGCACCTTCACATGAGCTAGCGTCATATAATTTGATGCACGAGACATCATCTGAGATAGATCGTCGGTGGTTGCTTTGGACTTGCTTCTATTAGGCAGCTTAGCTAGACCAAACTTCTTCCCCTTATCTTCAGCAATACTAGTGCTCGAGCCATTAGCAAGGGTTTTGTCCGTGCCTTGTCTTGAAAGTAATCGCAAACTGTCAGCAGATCTCTTAGTAGATAAGCCGCCACTAGTTGACGGGCGTGCTGTCTGGCGAGAAGGTTCGGAGGGACCAAGCCGGTTGCTATCTTTATGGAGGGGCGTCAATGCGAGGCCTTTCAGGTGGCTAGAGCGTGCCGATCGGGGTCTAGCATCTTCAGATGACGTGAGTGTCGGTTGTAATCTCAGTTCGATAGCGCCCGGTCCCTTCTGCGGGTCTTCTATTGAGACATCCGTATTGCTATGCGCGCTTCGAGGCGGATCTAGGCTCTCTGCCTCATCGTCATCGTCGGAATCCTCCAGTGGTTTCATGTTCTTGATCATCAAGGGCGAGAAGCCCCCGTTTTCAAACGCACTTGCTCCAACATTAGGGAATATATACTCGAACACCTTTTGGCCAAGCTCACGCTCGAGTTGGATCTTGAGCGGGAAAAGTGACACCTCAAAATTATCCAAAACAGGGATACCGGCAACGGCTTCAAGCATATGCCACCTAACCTTAATCATGTAATCATCTGGTGAGTCCAGAGGCTTGGCTTGGTCGAGATATGGCACAATGATTTGAGGGTATATGGCGTCCGGGAGAAGATTCAATCCATACAATCGCTCGACTGCTACGAGATTGTGGTTGGAACCATCACTGTTGTCAGTACGTTCATATTCGGCATTCCGCAGTTGGAACTCGACCAATGGCTCGCTTTCATCCTTCATAAGATGCCAGACAACTTCATGGGCTGATATGTTCCAACGCAGGAGGCCATGGGCTTCAGACATTGTCGGATCATTTCTCCGTTGAGAAGTTGTTATTGCTTTCATCAAGAAAAACAACTCGTCTTCGCATTGAGCGAGGTCTTTTTCAAGCTCCATGCGGTCCTCCCAGCCTTTTTTGTCTAGATATTTGGCATGAATTTGGAAATGCTCCTTGATCTCTTCAAGATGCCGAATGCGAGACTGAAGTTTAAACACCATCTCCGGTGCGCCTCTGAGGTCGCTAAAGTCAGAGCCGAGCATGATCCTCTCCAGGCGTTCATTCCGAACTTTCTCCAGAGGCTCGCTGTAAAGTAGCAAATCAAGCACAATAATGTACATGGAGTAGTATTCAGCGGAGTCGCAGATAGCGCGGAAGTGAGGAAACTCGACACTGATTTGATCTATTCTACATTCCTCACTACCGAGACCACGCTCTTGGTCAGGTTGTCCCTTTGCCACTTCTTCGTTATACTTCAGACGCAGATTGTTATATTTGTCGTATCTCAAGGTGGCAGAGGTCTTTTGAACAATTCTCGAGAAGCCGAATGGATTCAATTCAAAATCAAACATCGCTTCGATAGTCAACCAGGGCGGCCATGCCGAGCCTGGAGAATTGCCGTACTTGTTGCCTGCGTAGAATTGCAAATGTGTCATCAAATTCTTCTGCGTTGCAACAAAGAATTGAGCACCATCCATTTCGAGGGAGAAGCGGCGCTGTACCAGGCCACTGATATCGTCAGAAACACGCTCCTTGTCCATGATTGACACGACCTTCAGCTGCATGCCCTTTGCAGCCACCAACACAACTGACTTTTGGTTCTTCTCACTTTGGAGCTGAATCTGAGGGGCGATAAGCCGCAAATGATAGCTATTTTGCGGTGTGAATTCCGGTGAAATACTATCACTAGAATCATCAGACTTTGAACCGTCTTGTTGCTTCCGATCAGAGTCCTCATGTTCTTCTGCGTTCACAAAGCGTTTTGCATCGTTGAGTAGTTGCTCGATACGATCTTCCACGGTTCCGTCGTCTTCGTTATCCACAAGACCACGAATGTCAGAAGGACGTCTCGATGCGCTTTTGAACAATTTGGAATGCCTCCTCTGATTCTTGCTTTGTTCATCGACGATATCGAGGATAAATTTGACAGCCCTTCGAGACATGTAATATACAAACCCACGCCTCTGGCTCACCTGGTGACTGTAACGCAATATGATGTTTCTCAGTGAGTTGTTCCATTTTAGCTGAGTATTGTGTATTATGAACCGATTGTTGAAATTGGAGGCAAACTCATCGTGGGGCGACGAATAAAGACCGTCTATATCCGCATCTTTGCCATCATTATTCAAGTCCGCATCTGTTCCTACTCGGTTGGTAACATCGGCTGCAATAGTCTCGGGGCTTGCTTTCGTTGAGTTCATTTCTTCTCGAGCGAATTGCCGCTCGAGGCGTTGAAGTGCGGAGGCAAGGAAAGCCCTTCGCCGAGCAAGAGACTGCGCCTGCTTGACGTATTTCTCATGGTCCGTCCGTAAAGAAGGACCTTGATCGATGTCCTTGGCCATGCGAAGTTCTTGCTCTCCAATTGTGCGTTCCCAATCTTGAACTTGTGCTTCAACGTGAGCAAGGCGCTCTCTGATCAACTCCATTTGTACTCTGCCAGGTTCATTGCTCTCAGACATAACGCACGCGTGAGTAGGCTCATTGCCGAAAGTACTGTAGCCTGTCTCATCTGGACCTATGTCCCCATGATCCGTTTGGCGGAAATAAGTAAATCGTGGTGTGAATGCTAATGGCAAGATCTGCGTTCGCGGGTTCGACTCTTGAGGGAGAATCCAATCCAGCTCAACGAAATCATCCATATCGATCCAATCAAGATTGTGATCCGGTATCTTAAATCGGGAAAGATCAACGGAGGGCACAGGTTGTTGGAACGATGAGATTATATCATTCTTGTTTTGCTCAAGGTCGTCCAGGTTGGTTCCTTCGATGCTGGCCGAAACAGCTCTAAAATCTGCAGCTTGCAAATCTAGCTCGGCTTGGTTAATCCGCATGGCACTCGCCTGGGTTTGTTTAAGGCGTCCCTTTGCTAACGTTTTGACCTGTTCACGTCTTTGGTGCACATCAACCTTCATACTGTCCAGGCGAACCTTGATTCCCGTCGCTGTGACGACGTCCTCGCCATAGTCTTCGCGGTCCTTGTGCTTGTAGATGTGGGCTACAAACAATGGAGCGAAGAGCAATTGGTACTTAACAGTGGCAAGATGGCGGTTGAACTTCTTACTAGTCTTAGTGATGCCAGGCCATAACGGACCTTGACGAACAGGAAGTGACATCACGCCAGAGAAAAGGGACCACCAATTGAAAAAGTGGGTGAAGAACCGTGGAGTGAGATGGACTGTGTTGTAGCTAGTGGACGATTCAGCATGATCGACAGACCAGTCCCTACTCTCTGGGGCAAGCACAGATATAGATAGATGAATATGGTTACTCCGGAACCCACGGTAAGCATCATAGGCCGCACGTTCGGAAGGATCGACATATTTTGGGTTCTGGAGAACAACATCATAGTGCGGCATGAATTGAAACGACCGCCTCTTTTCATCGACGTTACGTTCAAAAACGAGGCCGACGACCCATTTCACTTCACCTGATAATTTCATTACGACTTTCTTGAAGTGGGCCGCATTCTTCAGCTCGCTTGATGACGTGCTTTCCAGATCCTGAGACGTGGCCTCGGCCATGTAGCGGGCTTCGTGGCTGTAATCTGGAATTGCTAGCACATACTCCCCACTAGTAACGCCCATAAATTCCTTTGGGTCATCGCTAGTGTGGACTTCCCATTTGACATCCTTGCGCCAGCACATGACGAATCCACTTCCAAATCCGGTGACGACATAGGGATCACGAGAGCCTTTCAAACGCAAGTGAACATCTCCGTCTTCTTTCCAGAGAATCCTAAGCCGAGAATGGAAGCTCAGTCGAATTTTATCCCAGAAGCCAACCCTGTCGGAAGGATCAATTTCGGGTTTGGTGAAGCCCTCTATAATCTTCATCATATCCTGAATGACAGGCTGGTAGGACATACCCCAAGAGATACTCGTTGGAAGGCTCGTGTTGATTTCGATTGTCGGGTCAGAGTACGTCTTGACAGGGCTTACCGATCGCCAAACACTCATCTCGAAAGGAGGACTTTTGGACCCGTCTGGATGTTCGGTTGGGGGAACAAGCTCTACTTGGACTTGCCTGGCCGATTTATAATCACGATACTCTTCGGCAATGACAAAGTTGGTTCGAAGTGACCAGCTGGGAAGCTTTGGTGATTGTCCGGGGCGTAAAGCTGGTATATGTAATAACTCCAAGGGATAATCTCTCAGGTTAACGCGGGCCTCTCCCATGTCCAACTGGAAGCTCATTGGAATGAGCAGTGCATATTGTGTAGACACTGGCATGCCTTTTCCAATGGTATGGAGAAATGTAGGATACTCTTCCAAAGGAAAAGACGGCTTGTCTATCACAAGATTGATATCACTTATTAAAGCAACCATCAGGGCAGGCCTGTTCGGAATAGAAAGCACAGTCTCCGTGTCTTCCACATCTTCAGGTGGCTCATCGGCTCCAGAGAAGAGGTTTCTTACTTCTTTGATCGAGGTACCCTGGAACTTCAGAGCACCATCGATTTTCTTCTTCCAGCTTCTTGCATTGTACTCCTGGAGTCGGTACCAGGCCACTTCCGCCGATATCTTTGATTCGCCCGAGAGACAAGCTGCACCTTCAGTGTCATAACGGAATTTTTTCCCTCGTCCACGCTTGCTATCATCAGCCTCACTTCTGCGTGGCTTTGCATCCGCACTTTTGCTTCGTTTTGACTCCCCACTGACCCTTTCGCTGCGAAGAGTTCTGTGGCTCGACTTTGCACGCAATCTTGATGAAGCACGCCGGTGATCACATTCTTTAATCTTCTGTGTCTTCAATTCGTATGCCTCTTCTCTTGCTAGGCGCTGGCGTTGCTCCAGGAGGCCAGCACGATATATGCATCCTAGCTTCCATTCAAATGCATCATCCTCCATTTCAAATAACAGTGCTTTGCTGCGCAGCGATATCCTTGGTACTTTCTTCGGTTCCTCCGGGTCTCTTGATGAATCAAACTCCGCCGTATGGTTTTTGAAGCGATGATGGAGTTGCTTGAGAGCTTTGGATGTATTGATCACATTGTCGAAAATGCGATGCATCACCATGTGGTGCGGGACACCCAAGCGGATAAAATCAGCCCATACATCTATCGATTTCTCTTCTGTCAAATTGACGCCCTGCTTTAATTTGGCAGTGCGAAAATCGACTCTGACATTAGTCATACCGATAATTCGTGCCCAGACTCCCTTGAGCTTAGGTGCTTCGGCATGGAGTCGAACAAGGTGAGCTCGAACAAAGGGAACGGAGAGTCGGTGTGAGCCGGCAGCAAGTCCATAGATTTGGAGCATCATAGGGGGATCTGAGGGAAGGAAAGTTTTCACCTGAACAACAGTAGCTCTCACATCTGCCGTAATAAGCTCATTTCTTTGTGAGAATGGGCGGGGTGACGAAGGAGGCGAGTTCCAAGGGGAAGGGGTCTCATGTGTTGCTGGCGAACGTTGAAAGAAAGCATTCTGGATCACGGATGCAGCAACACCTACGCAGTAGTAACGATAAAGAGAATACTGCAGGTAAACCCCCTTTATCACGGAGTTGATATGGAAGATGGGCCCCAGACGGTCGCTCAAGGTACTTAAAGCCACCTCAAACCTAGGGAGCGAAAAGAAAGACTCAGACTCTAGATAATCTTCCGATTCTATAACAAATCCCTCGAAACCACGGATATGCAGAGCGAGGCGCCTCCCGTCTGCAGCACCACGTTGTGTTTGTCTGGGGGGAGATGTCGGAGGAAACCTGAAGGGCGACTCATCGCCGATTGTAGAATGACTCGGAGTCCGTCGTCGTACGATACTCACATTTGGTTGTTCGGTCTTTTGTGCTCTGTAGTCTGCAGTCCATGAATGAAGCTGGAGGGAAACTCCTCGAGAAAGCTTTGAGACCGCTTCGTCCACGCCAGCGATTTCCAAGCTTAAGCCTGTGGCTTCGAATTGGAACCTGAGCAGCCAAGGGGGAAGACGCCTCAGAAGACTAGGCTTCCGTTCTTCAAGCGTCTTTGAGACCCTTCTCTTCGGTTTGACTTGAGCTCGGAACTGTTCAATCACCTGTTGGATACCTCGATGGACATCCCCATTGACCATGTGGGCAGAACATGTATTCAGAGATCCGGAAGCAATCACGCACACCTCTGGGGATGAACTGATAAGGATTTTTAGTTCCATATTGTCCGTTGTAAGTAGGTTATGTTTGACTCCTAGGGGTGTTTGGTAATAGAGTTGGTGGGATGCCACCCGGTAAACTGACGATAGAGAATAGTGAACACCACCCTCTGATGAATGAGAGGATTCTATGTCGACTGATATTGCAGATATAGAGCATATTAGTAGATTGTAGTCTTCCGCTGAAACATCGGAAGCTTCGGAGATGGGCAAGACGAATCGAAGCACCGGTTCATGAACAGAAAGCTTGATACTCGCTTTAGGGAGCAATCGGGATATCAGTCGGTGATTGTTCCTCTTTTTCCCACGAGGGGAGGATGCTCTATCCTGAACTAATCCCAGAAGCCGGGAAACATGCCTTGGTTCCAAATCGATGGAAGGAGACGTTACCACAAGATTTGCAAAGAGAATATTGGTGTTTCGCTCTTCCGGGTTCCATTCACTGAACGAGCTAATCGTCTTCGATGGGAGAGTTGTTTTAATGGTTGTAGTGGCCATAGGTATATAGAGGATATTATCCGTCTCTCCCGAACTGTCATCTAGGCTAACCGAGAGAGATATGGCAGCGAGGAGAGCTTGATGTGCAACGTCGTTCCGCTGGAAATACATCCGATGGGCGGGACTATTCTGATCCATCCGATGCAGGTCAATGCCTATCTCATGGGATATGATATTCAGGTAGACAGAACTCTGCTTTGGCGAAGGTGATTGGATAGCTCGCGACAGCCTGAAAAAGCTCAAGGCTATCTGGATTTCATGTATTCCCCGCAACAGAGAGCTAGCAAACTCCTTTGAATCGGCAACGGTTTGGACAAGTGCATCATCTTGGCTTCCAGGCTTGTCCAATTCCTCCACAAAGTCCGTAAAAGATACTTCATCGTCTGCTTCACTCGTTGAAGCTTCCGAGAAGGATTGACGGAACTTCTTGATTCTTTGCGCGAGGGTCATCAAATCATCGTAAGGAATATGCATTCTCCCAATCTTTAGAGCAATCGACGCATCCCTAAGCCCTTCGAGGTCTTTATGTAGCATCCCATGAACATTAACTCCAATGCTGTCTAATAATTCTGTTGGTTCTCCGCCATCGACTGTGAGTTGGACATTTTGCACGGTCATTATCCATTCAGCTGGGCGTCGTTCATCGGACTCATACTTTTTGCGGCGGAATAGCTTCCCTCTATCTACCATCTTGCGCCTAGTGTCCACTGCCAGTGACAGACTCCCCACCTGAATCTGGCCAGCTTCCAGGAAGTTGACCGTAGTGTTGACCGCCACAACGTCCACCAATTTTAACCAGTGTATTTTGCGATGGAGCCGCTTTACTTGCTCCTTTAACTTAGTTAACGTTCTCCAGGTCTTGCTCCGCCCTTGGAGGGAAGCGCTATCCTCATCCTCTGGCGGGGAAGAATACCCCGGACTGGTGGGATCCGATACATCAGGGTGGTTTCCGTTGCGCTTACTATTAGCCAGAGCAGCGGGGTCCACAGTCACCTTTAAGTCGGTCAATCGAAGGCTGAGCCATGTTGGCTGGGCAAACGAGGGTGGGTGTAAAGACAGTCCCAGGCCACGAAGTTCAATCTGCACTCCTTGCTTCGGGACGTATGCGATGCGGCGGAGAGAGAAGTAGCCAATGCGTTGTATAGAAATTCCCGTCGCGATGCGAACGATAGCGAAGATAAGGAACGAGGAGAGGTAAAGGAGAAGGAACCCGACAAGAACCGTGGTCGGGCTGAAGAGCGTCATTGTGGCTCGCGGTCAGGAGGGCTGATCCGTTGAATAGGACAAGTCCAGCGCAACAATTGAACCATCGAGATGCAAGACTGGGAGGCCGTTAGTAAATCCGTGAGATCCGATCACACAGGCCGTGAGTTTCTGTGTTCATTCAGAAATTTTTATTTTACGTTTTTTTTTTCACGGTGGGGAGCACCTCAGAAGCATTTAACCTTCAAAGGGCTCGAAGCCGGCGAAGGCCAGGTCTCCGTTAAGACCGCGGAGAAGCGACGCAGAAGGTACGTGAGAGCTGCGAGTCACTCATGCTTCTGAGCTGAGGGAGGAAGTAAAAGGTAAAAAAGAGGAATGCAGTATATGACAGGATGGGCGACTCGGGTCCGACGAACCATAGATCTATCTAACTCATGTAAGCAAAAAGACAAGTCGAGCCAGTTAATCACTAGTCGTTAATCGTCGAGCTGGTCGCGGGTGGGCAGAACTGGAAGCGGAAAGCTGCCCACTTGAACCAAACGGGGCGTCCTACAGTCTTCTGGTAGGCTTCCGTTCTGGACGACCGGCTGTCTCGGCTGATTCTTACTACTACGAACTAAATGGGTACGGGTTCCACGCAGCATTTTACCCTTTTCGACCACCCATGTCATATATACGTGAACTGCAATGTTTTGTAAAGTACATGCAAAACCCCTATTTCTTTTTGTTTCGGTATGGTGTTGGCAGCGGGGTCTTTGCTTCATAATTTACATTCTGAGCAATTACAGCTCGTATAGAAGTCTCTAACTGACTTGTCTATCAGTACCTTGCATTTTGTCACTCACCCCCATGATGTTACAGATGTTTCTTCGGAACAAAGCTCTCTCCAGGAAGATTACTTGCACCAATCATGAACCCCCACTTGGGTACGGAGTAATGGTCATAACGACATGTCCAATCTCACCATGACGGGGTAGATACAGTTTTAGGGAGTGCACCTCCCTACAGCTTGACTCATCTATGAAGATCGGGCCTGTCAGATTTCTAAATAAATTTTAATAGTCGGATACAATTTATCGTACAGACCATTCATTTCCCGTAAACTAATATACAAGACGATCAGGGTTATGTATATCCAATGGGGCACACTATACTTCGTAATTTCTAGTCTGTCACTTCAAACCCCTTCCTGCAAGTACAGCTGAGCAAGTTTCGACTCCTCCACAGAACAGGAGGTCATATATTTACGCATTGGATAATTCATGGCATACCAGTACTTACGTTGAGTGAAAGCTCTAACTGTGGAACCCCTTGGGGTAATAAGGATTGACAGTATTCACCACTGCGATCCGACAAAGCAATCAAATGGCCATCCCAACACCTGGATAAACCATCTGCCAAAGGGCTAAAAAGGAAAAAAAAAAAAAAAAAAAAGGGATATTACTCAATTCCCTGCATTACTTTGATTCAGTTTTCGATAGTTCTGTTTCTAATCCACGGGCCTTAGACTTTTCAAGTTCTTCGATCTTTTCATCAAGGAGTGCCATCTCAGCCTCAATACTCAACAATTTCTCACTTAGAAGCCCTCTGTAATCGTCATCCGAAAGAGACTTGAGAGGGATCCATTTCGAGTCAGCGATCCGCTGGATGATTGGCTTAGATGGAGTATTGGCCTGCTCCATTTGCCATTTGTCGATCGCATTATAGGAGCCTTGCCCGAGATAGCCTAGTAGCGAAAAAACGACAACCCCTGGAATGAGCCGGCCTCCTGATCGTTGTCAACACGTCAGCCATCAACTTCCAATTGCCAGGACTTGGCAGCAAAGCTTTAGAGGGTCAAAGAATAAATACCCATTAATCTTGTCACAGCTCCGCCAGCGATTCCTCCTGACAAGCCGCTGACATAAGCACGCTGTTTCGGGGAGGCATTATCTTCATAATGGAGTTTCAAGATATTGCTTCTTAACCCTGCAAAAAACGTTCAACACCAAGGAAACATCTCAACGCCTGGAGAGCAGGAGGGGAAGGAGCTTACACCAGAAAGAGGCTCCACATGCGAACCAATGGATACCACAAGATATAGAATGTATCACCGGGTGGCGAGAAGATCGAACGACGCCTGAAATCCCTCCATAGACAAGGCCTGCAGAGCCTGCATTGTAGACCAGTAAGCAACCAGATAACACAGTATATTTCGGGCCAAACAGTGCATCTTTCATGCGACTGGTTCAAAAGATAGGCTCTATAAGCAAAAGCCAACACTAACCGCTTAGAGCTCCCACCTTCAGGGAAGGGAAAAGAGTGTTAGATTCTAAATTCGGATTTTGACTATTTTGGCCACTCATCTTGCGAACTGTCCAGGCCGCACACCAATCACTAGAGTCTGGCCCAGATCTATCACTCCTGCTGCTATTGGCATCTTTTATTGTCTGGATGGGCGCCGGGCGGTAGTGCACGTGACAGTTGAGATTATGTAAGGTATCCTATGTCACTGGGTCCGGAGTGGTTGGCTACATCGCGCACATGACAAATTACCTCTTCCTTTTTTTGTTGCTCCTACTACTTTGCAGGAGTAATGCTTCATGTGGATTGGATCTGAGTTCCTTGGCTCAATAAATTTAGAGTCACCCCCAGGAAGATCCTGGCCTGGCTATATAGCACCTGCCCGAGGATGGGGATCTATCCGAAGTAGAATTGGCGAGGAAGTTCTTTGGAGAACAATAGAATCCACAATTCACCTAGGGTTCCTGACTACCCGAGTCAAAATTCCCAGGGCCCGGCGGTGGCTACGCAGTTCGTAAAGAGGTTAATTGTTCGTCAGTTGTTTATCCAAGCCAACAGAACGCTTTCGTCGTTCGTATACTAAGTACTACTATAGGAAGGATCATCCTGCACGACGGATATCGTTCAAGGACAATTCCAGAACAATACCATTTGCGTCCACCTGCAAGGCCAGGGGAGATCAACCGCTTAAGTTATTCCAAATGAATAAATTCCCTATTTTTTTACTAGTTACTAGTAGTGGTATTGGAGGTCCGGTGAAATCCGCTTCACACTGTCACAACTTCTTAAAACCCCTTTCCTTGTTGGAGCCATAATTAGAATCATAGTAAAAAAATAAGTAAAAAAAAGAATAAGAATTTTAAACCAAGCTCGTTAATAATTATGATTACTATTATTTAAAGAAAAAGAACAAGGACTGTCAAAAAGGTGGGGAGTAGTAGTAGTTTGACCATTTCTCCGCAAAGCGAGGTTGCAAGAAAAAGCCCTCTTCGCGGGTTTGGGTCGAGGCGCAAACCGAAAAGCCGCACCAACACTTTTTGAGGCTGACTTTTCTAGCGTCATCACTAAAAATTATCCTCGCGGATTAACTCACTTTCCCCCTCTGTTCTTCACTGCGGAGCTCTCCTGCAAACCCCCCCATTTCACATCGTCTTGTTCAAAACTAGACGCCACTTTTCGCTGCCTTACAGTCTTCCTTATCGGAAGTCATTTTATCTATTTCTTAACCCTCCCGTGTGAGACGCGCACAAGTGCTTCCCTTGGCGCGTTTCTGGATTTCCAACAACCGCAATCATGGGTACGTTTTTTTTTACCCCTCTCAGGCGTAACCACGCCCTCGCTCTATGACAGTCCGGTCGTTTTATTAATCGACAATGGATACTAATGATCATTTCTCCAGCGCCTAAACAGAAAGCCCAGAAGATGTCTATCGGCACCTTCTTGGCCGATGAGAGTAAGCTAACCCCGTGAATCTCCGCGGGGACGATCAGTGCTAAATCAATAGACTTTGGCTCTTGGGCCGACGAGATGGATGACATGCCTCTGCCTGGTAAGTGACGGATACTATCCCAATGATCAGGACTGGATGACCTCGTACTGATACAAATGACTTCTAGCCGGTACGTTATTGACACTTGTTTGCTACCCACCTGGATAGACATGGTCTAATACAATGTAGCCCCTCCTCAGCCCCGGTTCGACAGCGATCGCCGTGCTGGTGGCCCCCTGTCTGCTGGATTCGGCAGTGGCTTCGGTGGTACACACCCCTCCCCCTTTCTTGTATTTGACTTCATCTGATAATGAGAAATAAGACCGTGAACGTGGCGGTTACGCCGTGAGGGAGCCCCTCCCCCTCCCCACTCAGCCCCCGTATACTGCCCACGTCGGAAACTTGTCCTTTGATGCGACTTCCGCTGATATCTCTGACCTCTTTGTCGACTGTGCCGTGACGAACGTTCGTGTTGTGGAAGATAAGTTGACGAAAGCCCCCAAGGGTTTCGGCTATGTTGAATTTGAGACCGTAGACGGCTTGAAGAAGGCTCTCGACCTCTCCGGCGCCACTTTGCAGGGAAGAGCCATCCGAGTCAGCATCGCAGAGCCTCGTAAGTGCCTCAATATTTAGCTCATATCACACCCGCTGACAGTTTTACAGCTAAGGAACGTGATGTCAAGGAATTTGACTGGACTCGCAAGGGCCCTCTTCCTGCTCCCGAGGCCCCGCGCCGTGTGCCCGACCGCTCCTCCTTCGGACGTAACCTTGACAATTTCTCTGATGCCGGTAGCGAACGTGGTGGTGATAGACGCCGCAACTTTGAATCCGACGGCAAGTTCCGCGACTTCGGCAACTGGGAACGCAAGGGTCCTCTCTCTCCAACTGGTCCAGTGAGAGAAGGTGGCCGTCCTCGCACCAACGAGGGATCCAGCTTCAGAAAGAGCTCCCCTGCCTGGGGTGAGGGACGTTCCCAGGATGGCTCAAGGCCTCCACGACGTGAATTCCAAGAACGGGCACCTACTGCAGCTGAACTGGACAACGCCTGGAGATCTAAGATGCGTCCTGATCAAGCTAAGGAGCCCAGCAACCCTCCTTCCCCAGCTGCCGCTGCCGCAACCCCTGCTGCTCCTACGAGGCCCAAGCTGAACCTTCAAAAACGAACTGTGACCGATTCCGTGTCTAGCCCAGCTGCAAACACCGGAAGTGGGGCCAGCCCATTCGGTGGCGCCCGTCCGATTGATACCGCTGCGAGAGAGAAGGAAGTTGAGGAACGGCGCCAACTAGCACTGCGGCAGAAGAAGGAATCTGACGATAAGGTCAAGGCTGAGAAGAGTGAGAAGAGCGAGAAGAGCGAGAAGAGCGAGAAACAGAGACCCGCTAAGGATCAGGCCAAGGGCGATAAGACTGGCACATCTGCCGATCCTAATGGCAGAGATACTGCTGATACCCCTCAGGGTGCGAAGAACTTCGAGATCCTCCGGCGGGCCGGCGAGGACGAAAGCGGCATGGCCGCTGATCAAGATCAAGTAGAGGAGGCCCAGCCTGCTGCGAAGGCCGACGCCTCAAATGACGCCGCTCCTAGCAAGGCAAACGGTAGCTGGAGGCGGGCTCCTGCTCAGCCAGCCGATGCTGCTGACGAGGAGGGCTGGAGCACCGTGAGCTCGAGGCAACGCAACAACCGCCGTGGAGCCGGCCGTACGTTTGCATAGATCTAACGATACCCCGAATGCAGTCATTGCTCGACCGAATCTTCACATTTCCTTCCAGAGCGAAATCCTGCTCACTAGGCTCTCCGTATGGTGCCTTGCCTTTACCGTCGTTTGCGGCTATCTTCAGATAGCACGTTTTCGAGGCTGCTCTGCGAACAATGCTCCTTTCAACTAATGAGATTTTTTGGCTATGTTGATGGCTGTTTGTTTTCAATACCAATCGTCCCGCTTCTCTCTACTCTCCATTTCTCTCTCATTGATTCACGACTTTTTCCGTCAGTCAAGATCCCCGATTCACGTCTAGTCTTTGCTACCGTTGTCCGGCATGTCGAAAAGTTTTCTATGTTTCTTTTTTTCCCCTCGTTCCTGTTGCCCTTAGTTTCCTTCCGAGCTAGTGATTCTCATGTATGTGGATGGACTTAGTATACACTCGTGACCATTCCGGCCGATATGGAGAGGAAGACGCTATGTTAGTCTTAACGATGGTCTCTTTTTCTTCCGCATTTCTCGGCTTTGTTGTGTCCAGTGATTCCCCCCTTTCGTTGCTTTGTTCGGGATCGGGGGATGGCGTGCGGAGTCCTATTCTTCTTGTTCTTCTAACGAAGCCATGTCCCTTCCTAGTTGACGAGACAGCCATGCGAATAAGATTACGACTCAGCAACCTGAAGAGGTAATTTCTGGAGCCCAAGAACGGTAGTCTATCTGCCAGCTAGGCTCATAAAAGAGAATCAAAAAAAGAAAAAAAGAAAAAAGACTATCGTCCCGTTTTGCTCCTTCTCCTTCCTCCAATCCCTGATACTGGTAGCCATATACAGAGCATATGCATGGAATCCGGTTGGGTTTTGATTGTATTTTCCGTCTTGTGTTGATTAGGTCTTGCTTTCGGTTCACACGAGATGATAGAATGAGTAATCCAGTTCTTTGGTTCAAAACACCGCCTGCATCCATCGCCTGTAGTCATAGATCCCTGTCGAACCTGACGGAGCGAGAATGCCGCAGTGGCCAAGGCCCACCCAATGAGTAGTCTACGGATAGATTGCCTTCTCCCTCTGATGCCCCGAATAAGTAATCCGATCCACTAGCTGGGGTGAATGCGGACCTGGGGAGGCTGGGGAATTGATCATCCCACCTCCATACTGTCGACCGAACCTGATTTGGAAAGATAAGCACAAAAATATACTTTGGCCAACTCACCCATATTAATATTATATTATGTTCGGCAGATTCTTTTTTGGGTAAGAAGGATCTATAGATCGGTCAGTGATAAAGGAAAAATTGGGGGGGGGGTTTTTTTCCCTCTGTTTCTTCTTCTTCTTCTTCTTCTTTTTCCCCTCTTTTCCTTTGTGTGTATATATTTGCTTTACCTGCGTGTTTGATACCCCGCAGTCTAGCTGAAAGCAAGAATGCATTTGAATAATATCGGAGGGAGTTCAAATGCGCCGGCAGCTTCCCCGCCATGGAAGCTGGGGTTCCGGTCGTCAAGGAGATTTGTGATCTCGGTGGTTGCGATGGCTGTTTTTACGGTTTGGAATCATCGATCTAGTTCGCCTTGGTGATGTATGCTGACCGTGATGGTAGGATATTTTCATTTATGGCATGGTGTGTTGTGATTGAACTGCATATTTCTCGCGAGTTATGGCGCTGAATATGGGCTCGTTAGATCATCCCTATCTTGCCCGTGGTCCTGAAAACACGGGTGGCTGTGCCTGATGATCAATGTATGTGGTTTTCTTTATCTTCCCCATTGCGGTTGAGATATGTTGCCAAATCGTTGACAAAAATCATACAGTACAGAAATGGATGTCTATCATGCTTGCCGCATTTGGGGGCGCTCTCTTTGTTGGATCCCGTAAGCTTCTCTGTTGTATACCTACCTAAAAGCAGACGTGGTTGACCATAGATGGATATAGCTATATTCGGCTACTTCGCCGATAAGGGTACCTCCCGCCAGGTACCATTTATCTTCGGTCTACTCGCGTTGGGTGGTTCGACTATCATGTTCTGGGTTGCCCGGACGCTCTCATCATTGGTCATCGCGCGGGTTCTGCAGGGTTTGTCTGCGGCTGTCGTCTGGACAGTCGGCATGGCTCTCGTCGTGGATACAGTGGGAAAGGACCAAGTTGGAGCGGCTATGGGATATGTCTCCATGGCTATGACAGTGGGAACGGTTTTTGGTCCTTTTATCGGAGGGGTCGTGTAAGCTATTTCTCGGATGGGGCTGCGCTTATATCGCTGACCTGTATAGACTCTCCCGTGTCAGCTATGATGCTGTATTTGCGATCGCCGTTGGACTAATCATTCTGGACATCCTCCTCCGGCTTGTCATGATTGAGCAGAAAACCGCCTTGAAATGGACCCAGCCACCGATTGCTAACGAAACGGAGAGTTTACTCGGCAGCGTGGGTGACACTGGAAATGGCGTGTACGAAGCCACCAGGCAGGATTACTCTGAGGTAGTAGCCAATCCCCGTCATTCCGTGTGTTGGCCGGAGGTCAGTGGTGAACCAAACTCGAGTGGAAAGACATCTAATATTCCGCCCATCGTGCGCTTGATGTGCTCTAGCAGCATGCTGCTCTTCCTTGGAGCGACTGTAGTCGATGCCATTTTATGGTCTTCCTTCGACACTGTATGTGAGACCCGAGTTACATACATTCAACTACCTGGAATGCTGTGTTAACCAGTAGCTAATAGGTGCTTCCACTTCATGTGATGGACACATTCAACTGGAGCCCCTTTTGGGTCGGGATCTGTTTCCTACCATTGTTCGCGCCATCCTTCTTTTCTCCTCTAGTTGGTAGGTTTTGGGACTAGCAAGCCGAGCGTCGATCATATTAACGAATTTCCACAGGCGACGCCGTTGACCGCTACGGATCCCGGACTATTGCGTTTCTTGGATTTCTACTGGACTTCCCTACATTTTTTCTCCTCCGGCTCATCACACACGACACGGAACAGGATCAAGTTCTCCTCTACATATTCCTATTCATCGCAGGCATAGCATCGTCCCTTCAGATGGTGTCCCTCATGACAGAAATTAGTCTCGTCGTTGAGCGACACGAGAAGGAATCGCCCGGGATCTTTGGAACCCAAGGAGGCATGGGACAAGCGTATGGCCTGTTCAATGTCGCCTGGTCCGGAGGCCAGGTATTAGGGCCATTGATTGCGGGACTCTTGAGTGATCGTGGTGGGTGGGTGACGATGGTGAGCGTCTTTGGAACGATGAGTGGCATCACTGCAGTAGTTATCGGTTTCTCAGATGAGAAAATTCTGAGAGCTTTCAGGAAGGAAGCGTAAAGCTTATACTGGTTATTGTTTCTTTTTTCTCTTTTCCAACAATCTGGTATTTGGTCATATGCAAGCACGTTTTGTCTGTAGATGGAACTATACTGGCACACTTCTTTGAATTAGTTTCTAAGATCTAGATCGTGATGGCGGTTTTCCAAGGTTCTCGGTGCCAAAAAAAATGCACTGCAAATTCCCATCAGTTACAACAAAGAGAGTATTCATGTAGCGAGGTATGTTTCCTGATTGGGCAACACTTGCATCATCCTCAGTTGCCCGCCTGAGACACCAGATTTACGAGTAGTCTTAGGAAAGATGAAAGCTTTTCGAAGCATTTCGTATTTCTATATACAGTAGATCTATGGCCTATGTAGATTATGGATATATATATATAAGGAAAGTGTATCTATGGGACCGCGTAAACGGGCGATATCGCTGAGGATAATATAAACAGAGTGATGACGTAAGTAAAGTGCTAATAATTAACCGTAGTACATGCGTATATCAGTTTGACGCTGACGCTCAGCTTTGCGCTGGATCAGTATCCTTTCATAGCATGTAAGCATCTGAATAAGTTCTGTGTTTCCCTCGAGTTGCTGCTCTTCATAGAGTCGGAGTTTCTGAAGGCTCTCTAAGGCTTCAGCGATTGATATTATAGGAAGAGTTTGGTAGGAGTCATTATCATCTTCAGGTAGTTCAATTATGTCATCAGGCTTGAGATGGTCATCAACCTGCTCTTCCACAGGTGCGAAGAACTCATGGAAGTCCATAGGATCTGCAATATTCCTTGTAAGCTGGAGATGGTGAAGTCCTTGCTTGATCTCTTTAAAGGCTTCTGGGGTATTGATCCGCTCTGTATCTTCAGCTGAAAGAGCTTTTGTAAAGCACTTGCTAATAGTATCAGAAGGAACGTCCAGATTCCATACCATAATAGCCCACCGAATTGCTCGCAGAACCGTCATTGTCAACATAGGATCAAAGCCTCTGTCAAATTCATCTACCATGTAGGATACCCACTGTTGTTTCCAGAGTGCCTTCCAATGATGGACAATACCTTGGCAGAGAGGCTGATACCGTGGGTTTGTATCTGTATGACCTGGGAGCCATATAATAAGCGTATTCTGCAGTTGTACATAGATGTCCACAGCAATTTTATGCGCGGAAAAGTTATCCATTAGAAGAACAACCTTTCGGCCAGCCATTCTTTTATCAAACCACACAAGCCACTCCTCAAAAATCGTGTCTGTCATCCAGGCTTTCTTATTATAACGCCAAACGCAAGATAGGTTCTCAATATTAATACCCGCTGCACTAAAAGCTCTAGGCTTCTCGGTCGTCCCGATGAACCAAATAGGGAGACGCTCAGAGCCATCTGAATTACAGCAAAAATGAGCAGTTATTCGAGCCTTCGACCTGTTCAGGTCAGGAGTTTCACGTGTAGTTGGACTGCGGTCTGGAAAGAGCCTCCAGTTAAGTCCAGTCTCATCACAGTTGAAGATATCGTTAGGCTCGTATTTCTTCAAAGCCTGGCGTATTCTCATCATCACCGATTCTGGACTCTCAGACCGGCCCCCAGGTAGCGCCAGGAAGGGTTTACACGAAACTTTCCGACGGGATTGAAAGCGATGAAGCCAGCCATTACTAAATTGAGGCATCTCTTGCCCCGGATAGAGGCTGACCCACAACTGCCTGGCTTTCTCCCGAATGACTTCCTGTGTTATCCGGCCCTCCGCTTGCTGAAGCCACTCATCAAGGCTTGCTTCTAACTCTGGCCAGCGAAGTGTAGGGCGTCGTGTCTGGTTTGGATTGTACTGAGGATCATCAAGATGCGCGAATCGAGATGAAAGGACTCGGGATACAGTAGACTGGCTTATTGGCTCATTATATTTGTCTTTAAACCACTTAGCAAGTTCCGAAAGGGTTAAATGAGGCTTTGAGAAATGTTGAGCTCGCAAAGCAGCCTTCTGGCGATTTGATTTGATTTGAGCAGGCATCCTAAATCGTCGAGATGACTATAGTTGGAAATTTTCAAGGTACCTCAATTTATGAAAATTTATACGGAGTGCGGAGGCACAGCATCAGTGAGATTCTCACATTTCCGAGGCTCTGGATTGGACCAACGTGTCGGGTATCAACTCGCGGGGTTTTATGACGGATCCTCTCTGAGATTGCATTTCTCGGGGTTTTGCAGTCCACCGACCCGACTTGCATGATATCATCCGCCGCTGAGGCTCCCTTCAAAGTTCACCCAGCAAAGAAAATAAAATAAAGTTCTCATGAAGAATGTCAGAGCCTCATGCAAGGGACCTGTGGATCGATTCAAAGATCAGTATCCTAAATGGCTGGTATGGGTTTCCCAGGAGATCACACCGGTTGTTGGAGAGATGGCGGGAATAACAGTTGCAAGGGGGGGGGAAAAGGCCAGCGGCAAGGTTGGATATTAAAGTCCCCTGATCCGTGAAGGACGTATTTCCAGACAGTTCGTTACCTAGTTGAAAGACAAAGAGCCGTGAGGTATCTTCCACCATCCAGCGATCAGATTGTAAGCCAGTTCTTCTAAATCCCTATAAGGGTGGAAATGATCCGTCACAAACATGCGGGGACAGAAGGATCCACACACGTGTGTCTGGCATCGGCTCAGCGACAATCTACGATTGGAATCCCGGGGGTATGGATGAGATGGTGTGATTACGCCAGAGACGATCACTTAAGTACCGATCCTATTGCCCTGGATTTCAAGGAAATCACTCACAAACTAGCATGTAAGAAGGTCTCCATGATGGTGGTTGGAGATCCAATAAATCCACCCCCAAATACTAAGAATAGATTAGAATACAAGTAAACAATACATCAGCAATACAACAGACACAGACGCCTAACGTCGGGTAACTCCACTGCTTACCCGCCATCATTGCATTTATTTCCATCTCTGTTTATTGATTTTGATCCTTCTGGAAATCCTACCCTGCTTCCTCCCGGTTTGGAAGTGATGTGGATGGTCTAGTCACTAATATTACCCTTCTGTCTCTATTTAACTGGATCGCCCCGTTCTCTGAAACTCTTACTTCGATTTCTGCGACACGATTCTGTCTCGAGATCCTTCTCATTTCCCTTACCAAATTTCCTGCCCGACTGACGCTGTGATCTTCGAGTCCGTCAGAAATTCATGAAAGACACACCATGTCGACCACAACAACCACCGCCG
The DNA here is from genome assembly GCA_009193595.1 of Aspergillus bertholletiae. Lineage (NCBI taxonomy): Eukaryota > Fungi > Ascomycota > Eurotiomycetes > Eurotiales > Aspergillaceae > Aspergillus > Aspergillus bertholletiae. Next base: position 22,279 of record ML736324.1, on the reverse strand, counting down.
CTCTCACATCGACCACGCTGGTCGGCATGCTTCCTACAATAAACGCGATGGGCCTAGTGCCCGGGAAGAGCTGTCCAACCTGTGGCCAGGAGACGACTCTAGTACAAGAGCACGCCGCTGACCAGAGGAGGATCAAGGAATTGGAGGGGCAGATTAGCTTCTTGAATGTCCAGGCTGCTCAAACTGGTAAGGCAATTACATGATATGTCTCAATTGTCGCTATGATCTGAAGACCACGAGATGCCCCATACTGACCGCAATCTGTCGTGACAGCCGAGAAACTCGCCGAGTACGAGCACGAAGTCCATCGTCTCCGCACCCAGGCCTCCACATATACCTCGCGAAACGGTTCCTCGATATCGTCCACGGCCTCAAACGAGATGAACCGGCCCTTATCGCCTCCCTCTAATTCACAAGGACGTCTATCGACTCTTACATCTTTTCTCCATTCCCGTGGGCCTAGCAACACATCTCCCACCCAAACACCCGCGCAGCCCGTCTCCCAACCCCCGTCGCGGCAAGCCAGCCCAGACCACACAGCCGAGCTGCAGAATGCACTAGATCGCGAACAGAGCCTGCGACGAGCGGCAGAATCACAATTATCGCAAGCCAGTTCCGAGCTGGAGGAGCTAACCGCGCAATTATTCAGTCAGGCCAACGAGATGGTGGCCCAAGAACGCAAGGCCCGTGCGCGGCTTGAGGAACGAGTGGCGGTGTTAGAACGCCGGGATGTCGAGAAGAGAACACGTCTAGAGCGACTGGAGAAGGCGATGGAAAGAGTAGAGCGCATCCGGGCGCTCGTTGGTCAGTGATCTGTGCTGGACAGGAGTCTATCATCTTCCTCTTCTCTCTCTCTCTCTCTCTCCATATTTTTCCTTTTTTTTTTATCGTTTTCCCCCTCTCTTTGCTTGGTTGGTTATACCTATACCCTGGTGTTTACAGCGACTGCCCCTCATGGTTTGGAATTTGACATGAGACATGACTCGATGCTTTTCGGGTTCATTGCCCATGAAGGTTATGATCAGCATCTTTGGCGTTGGGCACTTAATTTTGGGTTTTTTGGTGGGCAGTCGCGGGGCGTTTGTTTATATCTGTGTCCTCCTTGTGTATATTGATGGGCATTGCGACGATATATATTTGTGTTTCTGTTTTGCAGATGTACAGCGATCAGAATGTCTCTACAAGGCACATATATTACATTTCCACATGCGTCCAGACCACCCGTGAACGCTAATATAGGCAGATACTCTTTCCATCCTATTCAAAAAAAATTAAAATAAAAAATAAAAATAAAAAATAGAAGAAAAAAAATATATTCTTCGAATCCGAACAATATTGTGAACCCCGCTAAATTTGGGACAACTAATTTCGGTGACCCACCCACCCGGTTAATATCAATAAGAAATGGAACTCTAAAGGCTCGACCTATTCATACTCTTTGATTCTCGAACTATCGATCTATAGTTTGTCCTGACACACACATATATATATATATTGATTTTTTCACATACCGACCGGCATATACAATTATTAGAAACAAAGATCTGATTGTTGAACCCCCACCATGCCCATCGGCGTAGCCATCATAGGAAGCGGTGTGTTTAGCCACCATAAGAGATTTGTATAAAACAATCCTAACAATGAAACAGGGAACTTCGCCCGCGAAGAACACCTGGTATGTTTCTCATGCTAAACATCTCCGCTAATCTCAGCTTTAACCATGGACCATATAACCAGCCCGGCGTGCAAGCATCGGACGCATTCGACCTGAAAGCCATCTACTCGCGGTCCCTCACCTCGGCCCAAATTCTTGCGGCCGAAGTTCCTGGAATCGACCTGTACGCGGAAGACGCAGGATCAGGGAAAGGTTATGATGATCTGCTTAGTCGGTCGGATATTACGGCAGTTATTATAGTGTGCGTTTCGTTCTACAGTATACTACGAGAAATTGAGAAAGAGAAACAGAGGGGGGCTAACACAGAGCTCACGTTCTAGTCTCCCCATCCTCGTACAGCCAGAATTCATCCGCAAGGCTCTCACAGCGGGGAAACATGTTCTGTCCGAGAAGCCAATTGCGAAGGATCTATCTGCGGCGCAGGACCTGATCAACCTCCACAATTCCCGTATCGTCAGCAGCAAGACTATCTGGGCTGTGGCCGAGAACTGGCGGTACATGAGCAAGTTTGTGCGGGCTGCGCAGGAGGTGCGTGGGTTAGGCGGTGTGAAGAATTTCCGGGTTGTCATGAGGAGTATGATTACACCTGGGTCGAAGTATCATAGTATGTGTCCCTTTCTATTAGGTATCGATGGGGGCCAGATGTGTATCGTGGACTAATGCGAGCAGAAACGGAATGGCGTCGGAAACCCGAGTACCGGGGTGGGTTTGTTCTGGACGGCGGAGTTCATGTTGTTGCTGCACTGAGGTTGATTCTGGGACAGTGTGATGGCCTGGCAATGGTGGCTGCGCATTCGTCTTTGCGACAGGAGCATCTTGCCCCTGTTGATACTGTTGATGTGTTGGTTAAGACCCGGACGGGCGCTACAGGTGTGCTGTCTATCTCTTATGGCTCGGAGATCAATGATTCCGTTTTCGAGTTTACGTGCGCGGACGGTGTTGTGGTGTTGGATTTCGATCGATTGACAGTGAATGGCGAGAGTCACGATGTGCCGTTTGAAGGTCGTGGTGTCAATAAGGAGCTTGTTGAATTCGCGGAGTCCATTAGCACTGGAGCTGGGATTGCGACCCGCTTGAGACCGGAGGAAGCATTAGCAGATTTGGAGGTGATGGAAGGCATCTTCACTAGTAGTGAGAAGTCTGGAGAGAATAGGCATCTGCACCTGCAGATCTGAGAGAGCTAAAAGTGTTAGATCAATGCAATAAAACATTAAGACAGTGTATATGCAGTATGGAACAGAATTGAAGATTAGACCGAACCATAACAATTGATACGGCACGATAAGAGCGGAAGGCTAAAAAGGCGGATGACATAATCCAGTCAACGATCGACACCAGACCCGAAACGGGAGGTCTTGGCAGGGCTTTCACCCTAATTTTCAGCTTAGCGAGGCGTTAGCACCCAACTGCACTGGGCGGCCAACCTCAGCGCGAATTTTTGAGATCGAATTCGACCCGTCACGACAACTCGAGCGCCAGCGGCCTTACGAAACCGACAAGGTATGTTCTATGCCGGGATGACGGCTGTATATTGTCGTTATTCTTTATACTAATTGAAATCCAGATGGTCCTCGCAAAGAAGCACGTCCCCATCGTCAAGAAGCGTATGTCAAAATCCTGCCTTCCTGTTTTCCAGTCCAGCACATCCACCACAGCCCAGGTCCCATGTATAGCAAGAGTGTCTACGAATAAGGGGGAATCGGGAGGGTTCGCACGAAATTTTTCGATACAAAGCGGAGAATGATATCACTGTTGGAAGGAAAAATCAGGGGATTCGAAAACGACTTGGCAACTTCATGAAACACTTGGATATACATTGGGGCTTTTGGACACAGTCTACCTCACGTACACATTCGGGCTATTGAAATATTGGGTGAAACTGACGAAAATTGCAAAATACAGGCACTAAGACCTTCAAGCGCCACCAGTCGGACCGCTTCAAGTGTGTGCCTGAGTCATGGCGCAAGCCTAAGGGTATCGACTCCCGCGTTCGCAGACGCTTCAAGTCGAACATTCCTATGCCCTCCGTACGTTTTTCTCCTCCGTCTCGATCTCGACCCGGAAGTGATGGATCACAACGCGACCGGTGATCGAATTTGCGATTTATACAAAGGCAACAATGATATACTGATGTGGCTTGTATCGATAGATCGGCTATGGCTCCAACAAGAAGACCAAGCACATGATGCCCTCCGGCCACAAGGCTTTCCTCGTCCAGAACCCCAAGGACGTTGAGCTCCTTCTCATGCACAACCGCACCTACGCTGCTGAGTACGCCTACCCTTGAACCAAACAATACACCGCAAAAGCGCACATTCAACTAACATATTAAATCTGTAGGATCGGCCACGCCGTCTCCTCCCGCAAGCGTGTCGAGATCGTTGCCAAGGCCAAGGCTCTCGGTGTCAAGGTTACCAACCCCAAGGGCCGTGTCACCACTGAGGCTTAAATGCTTTAGCCTAATTAAATCAACAATTAAAATCATTATACCAAAGCATTTTCAATTGGAGATGGGGATCTCTGGCAAAAACTGCAAGGTGTCGCTTCGGTTTCTTGTATGGTCGTGAATTGAAATGAATCATCTCGTGGCGATAACGAATTTCTCTTATGTGCATGATTGGGTGGCTGGTACCAGCACTGGGATATAAAATAGAAATGGGGGCTTTTCCATTGCGATTCCCTTCCTCGGTCTTGCCCCTTGTGATCGGGCGGTAGTGTTTGAGCGTAGGGCGTGCTTGGATCCGGTTTTTTTTTAGGGTAATTCTGTTACTCGCTTCAACGCTTTACTAGGATTCGTAGAAGCTGCCTCCTGAGCGTAATCACTAGGTATTCGCACTAGCCTAAGTATACGCCTCTGTCCTTAAGTACTTGGGAATCATGGAATCGGTATATTCATGATAGGCTAAAGTACCCACGGCTCTCTACTATATACCACCGGCCAAAGACATAGAACTCCTGATATCCATGCACACAGGTATCATGTAGTCGTAAACGTCAACTCTATGCAGATATGAGCAAGCAAAAATTTTAAGTCGCCAAGGAGAGATCAAGCAGCCCGCTATTGCTCTGTAGTTTCTCGCTATCCACCACTCCCACGCCCCGAACCAGGACACTTCCCTGGCTTCTCTTCGGCTTGTCTTCTTCCTCCATGCCCTCTGGCACCGTTCCATTCCCAATCACAATCTCTTCTTCCTCCGGCACCGGCTCCCAGTCAGGGACTGCCCGAGGGCCCTCCATGCCTGTTGGGGGAAGGGCCCAAGAAGGCATCTTGCTGCGATACTTCCAATCGCCATCATCTGACGAGTAAGCAACGGCATGAAGGAAGATACCCAATTCGTGCACGCCGGGATCCGTATAGAGGTCCGTGCCACAGATGTCACACTGCTCGCCCGACAGCCTCTCGCCCTTGCGTTTGTGATACTCTACAAGGGCAGCCTCATGCTCGCGAGACATGATGCCCTCGATGACGGAGGGCTCCGTACCCGGTGGCACGAGCGGCGCCGCCGTGAGATGAGTCCGGTACGAAACCGTATCCGGAAGCTCAGTCTTACCCATGTTGTTCAGCCGCTCCATAATCTCATCATCTCGATCGCCGTTATCCTCGCTCTTGCCCAGACCGGGTCCAAACACACGGCGGTTTGAGTAAATCGGATCATTCGTGATCGGATGGCCTAGGAACTGAAGATGGACACGAATCTGATGCGTCCGTCCCGTCAACGGCAAGCAATGCACAATACTATAACCCTCCTCCTCGTTCGAATACGCGGGAGGTGGCGTCGCAGCCCGGTCCCCGTTCGCCGCGGCCGGCTCCGGATCATGAGGGGGGTAGTAGGCCAAACGACGGAACTTTGTCTTCGCCGTCTTGCCAGTAGCGCGGACGCGATTCAAGCCCAGCTTCGGACTAACCTGCATAATGGGCTGGTCGCAGACCACCACCCCGTCCGGGAACTTGCCCTTCACTCGAGTCACGTACTCCTTGTGCACGGACCGCTCTTTCAGCTTGCTAGCTACCATTTCTGCAGCCTTGGGTTCTTTGGCGATGAACATCACGCCGGAGGTTAACCGGTCCAGTCGATTACAAGGCCGGGGTACCCAGCCACCACCACGCTCAGCGCGAAGGATCTCAATGACGGTGTTGTAATGGTACCGACCAGCGGAGTGGACAGGCACACCGGCGGGTTTGTCGATGACTATGAGGCCATCATCTTCGTGGATGATGCCGATCTCCTGGCTTGTGACGGGAGGTTCGTGACGGTGCAGAGTATGCGAAATAACATCGCCGTTCTTCACTTTCGTACGGGGCTCGGCTGGTTTCCCGTTCACCGTAACTCTCCCAGCTGCCAGGGCCTCTCTCTAGAGATATAATCAGTCAAAAATAATCCAGTGCGATTGTGTGATCCCTTTTTGTGCTGCAACATACGTAGTATTCCGGCGGGCGGTCGCGAAACTCGGAGATAAAGATGTCAACTAGCTCCCGGCCCCTCCATCGCTCTTTGCAGAATGTGTTGTATGTGTAATGGTATGGGCTGACGCGGCGAAATCCTCCCTCGAAGTAGTAAGGGCCAGTGGGTGGTTCGCAGGGTGTTACGGCCACTTTGGGGGGTTCCTCAACAGGGTCCGGAGGAGGCACCTTCAGCGTTGTGTCGACGGGCGTGAGAGCCATGGTGGAAGCAGGCAGCTTGCCTTTTCGCACAAGATATGCGATGATACGAGGTGAGGGAGCCAAATCAAACGGTTAGGGAGAGCATCACAGGCTCATGGGTGGCGGTTTAAAATTATTAAGAAAAGTAGTTTTACGTGGGGTCGGAGGGGCGTTCCTGAATTTCCAAAAAAAAAAAAAAAAAAGGGTCGATGTTTCTTGGCGTTGGTGCCCTAGATTCACGACGTCTATTTACTAGGAAAACAACTTGTGCAAAGGGCCTCATTCGGATATATACTGGAGGAGAAAACACCTAGAGAATGTCATAATAGATTACAGATCACGAGAAGCAATACATTGATTAAACTTGGACGTGCTTTATTCCATCAAGCTGAGTACACATTATACTATGCCTTCTATATATTATTTAGCCCATAGATGGGCCCTAATTGTCCTGCTCTAAGAATTGAATAACAGGTATTCTATATCGAAGTTGACATGAAAAGACTCCATTAAAACAAACTAGCACCTTTACTTGTCCCAATTTCACCACCTGTTGAACCATTGCCAGTGAACTCCATTCCCGAAATCCTGATAACCAAGGGTGAATAACCGAGGGATATTCACAACCTTTATTCCTTTGACGAGGCTAACAGAATAGTGCTGTGGTGAATTATCAAGACACATAATATACCTAAAAGTGCAGATAAACCCACAGTGGAATGTGACCTGATTGCCCCATACCTATGTAATCCAATATCTACTTGAATATCACGTAGCATTACAGCATTAACTATGGGTACATCATCAAAAATAGAGCAGACGATACATGATTAGAATCAATGCTTTGCGTTCGGATGTGGACGCATCAGCAAGTGGCGATGTCGATGACAAGGCCATTTTCAATTTATTCTTCCATCGAGAACGAGAGTAAAGTGATGAAAAGAAAGGGAATAAATAAATATTAAAACGTAAAAGAAGATGAAAGGCCAAGGAATGGACAGGCAATAGTTGTATTGAAATACCTACCTGCTTTCTCCGACTACCTTTTGAAAACAGTAAGGATTAAACCATGGCATGGGCTAAGCTTTTGTAAATAAGCTTCGTAAGGAAAATATCGTCTTGCCAATGTGTCCTTGTCTATTTCCTTGAATTCGGCTTATTTCATTTGTTATTTCACGGATGCATGGTGAATGTACTCTGTCCATTTCTTGTCAAATTTTATAGAACTATTTATTCTTTCTATCTAGTTGTATGACTTGACTCTTGCTATACTGTTTCTCTACAAGCTGTATCAAGAATTAAGGCAGAACAATAGCATAGGGGTTATGATGTGTTCGCGCATCAGCCAATTGCCCCTTCTTTCTACTAGTTGTCAATATCTAATAACTAGTCTCGTACAGACAACCCATATTACCTTTTCCGCATTATCTCATAGGTACTCCAAAGGTAAAGCTAAGATGACCAATTCGAACCTCTGTCATCCATCTGAGGTCTTCTAAGTACACTGCCTGATAGGAATCGGATATCCGGCAGGCCACGTCCACTGGCAGACCTGCGAACAACAAGACGAAAAATGTAGACAAGGCCAACCATTTGCGTGACAATGATCTTTCGATCCCGGGCTACTGGCATTAGGCGGCACAGCAGTTTCGACACTTTGGCAATCTTTGAACTGGACACACGTATTATCAGTTTTTATTGTCTCATTTTGCGACTGGAGGGTGATATTGTCGGATGAGTTATGGTTCTGCGGGGGTTGGTTGTGGACGTCAACTTTGCGGTCGATCGATGCTGCCAATGTGGCAGTAGCGAAGACGATGATGGCGGTGAGGGAGGGAGTGTACATGGTGCTTGTAGCCAGCCTCGTCTTGTTGAGTTGTAGAAGTATTGTAATTGTTCTTGATTGACTTTCTCGGGGACCGCTTGCTTGTTGGATTGCTATTCTTCCTCTTCGGAGGTATAGCTATTAGGTATGGAGAGGATGGACTGGTAGTGAGGCGTAGATGACAGAGTAATGATGAGTGGGTATTGAGCGATGATCATTGAGATACACTCTTAATTCGTACTTTTCCTTGTATATCATGACTTGACGATTAGTAGCAAGTGGATATTGCGGATCTCTGAGGTTCCTAGCGACTGCCAGATCGTGATTCATACTCGTTCGGGAAAGTGCGAGCCCTAGTACTATTTAGTAATACTTGCAATATGTCCAATGTATTACACTTGAGCATCCTGCTTCTGCTAGAACATTTATGATAAATATACTACTAAGCGAAAGTAGATCCTTGCCAGCCTAATCGCAGATACAGGACACTACAGTGACCCATAAAATTTTGCACCATATTCGGAGGATATACTGACTAAACGGCCACTAAGTACATCCCCATCTACTTTATCGACGATATGACCCTTATCAGATCCGCCAGCTTCCCGTCCGCAAAGCCTCCACCGAGCATCAAAGGTCTATTCCTTCGCAGTGGGTTAAGCACGATATAGTTAGTTATACTAACTAAACTATCGAACGAGACCGCCGATCCATACCATATTAGGTAAAGCACCGGCCACAAAAGCATTAGGACGGGAACCTCGGTTGATTCCTCCCTCGGAAATGACATGGAACATCTGCACCTGAATAATGATAAGAATATAACAACTTGAAGCATATCAATTCTACCCCAGCCTGATAATCTCCTCCCCCCACCGACCCTCAATCCCCCTCCATAGGTGCCAGACCAGCAGAACAGACCACCACCAACCTCCTCAAAAATGGCACCCAAAGAAATCGACGCCAAGAAGCGCCGCACCCGAAGCGACTATGTCTTCCACCAAGTATACCGAACAAGATGGTAAAATCTATTCAAAACCAAATGGCTCGGATAAATATTAAGCAAAAAGGAAAAATATAGGTTTGATAACGATATGTACGCGCATCTCAACAACACCGTCTACGCCATGCTCTTCGACTCCATCGTCAATAGCTGGTTAATCGCCGAATGTGGCATGGACCCTTTCTCCATCAACAATAAGGATTCGGGCTCGTCAGCAAAGACTACCGCCGACTCGGCGTCCCAGGTGGGCATCATGGTCAACTCGTACTGTGATTACTTTGCCTCGGTTTCTTTCCCCGATGTGCTGGACCTCGGACTCCGGGTTGCGAAGCTCGGTTCGTCGAGTGTTACCTACGAAGTTGGTGTTTTTAAGCAAGGGGAGGAGGAGGTTAAGGTTGTTGGCGGGTATACGCATGTTTTCGTGGCTAGGGAGACGATGAGGCCGACGAAGGCGGGGATGGAGGAGAGGGTGAGGAAGGGACTGGAGAAGTTGATTAAGGGGGATGGGAAGGAGGCGGCAAAACTGTAGAAGCTCTTTCATTTTCTTTTGACATCCGTGTTAGGGTTTAGATTTGGGCTGCTTATCTCGTATTAGGTACAGATGGCTTTGAGAAAGAGTATCATTGACATGATGTGGCTGCCGTCGAAATAAATACCTTGACCGCTATTGATACATTCGTGATCCGATAGGATGGAGTAGTCAGAATAGCCAGAGCCCCCATCCTTCGGAGTACAATTAATATTCCGAATTATACCTCATGGGCAAATGCCGGGACGGAGCATATCAGTATCACATTGTGTCTTGTCGATGAGATAAGCCCCTACTACTACTTCCCCGGGACGCCCTTGCATGGAGAGTTTACCAATCAAATAGCCTGTAGAGAGATCCCACCTGCAGGTGATGGATGGTATCATGCATATCCAATTGAACACTGCCGCTGCAACTAAAGGGTGCCCACTTGCTGCAGATGACACGTATCTTTAGGGTTGTTTCCGTCTAAAAATTCAACATATGCATGGAAGGAATATCAATTGAGTAGTATTGGACTCCTCCGTCATATTGGATCAAGGTCTATCATGTCACTATTAAACTCCTGTCCAAGTCTGTTTTTCTTGGACCACAAAATAACCGAAAGAATCATCACGGCCAATAATCATCGTGATGACATGTTGCCACACATCTGTCGCAAAAACAATAAGAAAACAAGTCTATCTACCTTTTTTTTTAACCCAAACACCATCGCTGTGTATAATCAAAATTCGTAACAGCTGAGCCATCAAGCAAGTTCATAGGTATAACAAGAGCCGAAAAATAAAAAAAATAGAAAAATAAAAAAAAAAATTAACGAATCGCTTAGACGCTCGCTTTCAACAATTCAAGGGTAGTAATTGCCCTTCTTAGCCTGCCAAGTTTTGTTTTACAGGAGCCAGCTGTAGAACAGGATTCGTCATGGTTGGATGGTGCGAAACCATGCTAGTTAAGAGGCCCAGAGCTATTGTAGCGCTACCTCTTGGGGTGGGCTATTCACGAAGCTGCAATTAGCCCATCTTGCTTGGGACAATGCTGGTGCGGGAAACATTCGTGCTGTCGGGGAACAGTACTCGGCGCATTGTTTGCGTTTGTGAGTCGTAGTACCATCTTTGATAGGGTCCCGGAATGAATTTTCCTTTGGCATCCCATCCGGCAACCCAGGTGTCTCCGTCATCAAGACGGAAGAAGAGAAACCTTTCTGGCTTAGCACCTTCATGGACAGTCACCGAATGCCAGCGGCATCGGTCCTCCACTTCATCTTCGAACATGTATCGGTGGAGGATGCGGCAGTAAACGACTGGGATAGGCACTTTTTCATCGTATTCATTGCCATCCTTGTAAACAAGGTGCCATCCACGACCCGGGATGTATTTGTAAATGCCTGGGACAGGAGATTCCCAATGTTCTTCTTTATGGATAGACCCCTGGATGCGCTCTCCACGCTGAAACCAGTACGTGGGGCAGAAGACGGCACGGAGACAGAGGAAAAGGTTAGGCGCCATGGTGAGTTGAGATGATATAAGATCCTCGTTGACGATGTCGTATGACAAGTGAATTCACCTCAATGAGGTTTGAAGAGGCAAGATAACTGAAAAATGGATAAAACTGAAACGCTTAATTGCGGGAAAATGGAAAGCGTTGCGATCAAGAAAGAACAAGAAAATGGGTGGTTTTATAAGTCGACGTCCATCTTGACAAACACAACAACCCGAGTTGAAAGAAAAATTTAAAGTGAAGGGGTTTATTGGGCCCGATTGAAACTCGGTTGTAGCTCCTTCAAGCACAGCGGCCTTAATTCGTTATGATTGATAAAGGTACAGCTGGATGGTTCCCGCAGGACAGGAAAAGGAGCCGCGAGACACGTAACGATGCGGTGTGCACTATATATGCGTCCCGCGATGATCTGGACCTATGCCTAGTTGCACAGGGGGCTTTAGGGAAGCTGCGGCGGTAGGCTAATGAGACAAGATGTCTCTGGAAGGAGACAGAGAGGTCAGGGATAATGCGAGAGACAGATGCACGGAGCACACAGAAGCCGTCGTTTCTTATTGCTCAGAGGAAGCGCATGGTAGCAGGCTTGCATCTAAGTGGACGGTGGGAGGTAGCAGCATGTTAAAGGGATTTGATGAGTAGGAAACAACAGGGAGCATGACGGGAGATCACAAGGGACGGCTTTAAAAATGATGGTGGGATGTGGGCGCCTGACAATTAGGGGCGGTCTGAGATCAGCTGTGGCTCGAAAATTTTTTCTGATATTGCAGGCTAGACTCATACCCTAAACAAGTACGCGGGTCCAAAGTCTGGTAGCGTAGGAAATCGCCCGGAGGTTCTACGGAGTTGCTGCGTTACTTGTTGCAAGGCTGCAACGGCAAACCCAAAACTCTGTGCGCGGGAAACCCGAGACCCACTCGGTCCACACGCGGAGGATATTTTTAAGAATTTTTTTATAAATTTTAATCATAAGGGTGTGGTGACTCGCGAGTGTCGAATACCAATTACTTCAATTGTCATGGGCTCCGCCACTGCCTTCAGCCGTCGCTTCATTCCATGACTCAATTGCTTGGCAGCCGAGAGAAAATTGATAACAATTACATGATCGGCGCCAGACGGTCGAGAAACTGGGTGAGGTCGCGTCCACTTCCCGGGTTGGTTCCCCGGTGGATATGGTGGTTCGAGACCACCGCCATCTTGCGAAAACCCGCCCTTGGCCATACTTATTGGTAAGCTATCAAACTTTTCGCGCTTGCTTGCTTTCTATCACGTAGACAACCTTTGCTGTGATATTCTCTTTGTTTAGTTCTCTGGGTGGCTTGGTTGAAAGTATCGGGTAGATTCGTAGATGATGCTCAAGAACCCCTCCAAGCCATGTGCGTGTTATCTAGCACTGAATTGGTGGGATTGGCTAGAAAAGCAAACTCAAGACGCTCGGTTCACCCATCAGGATTCTGCTCCTGGCCAGGTCCTTTCATTTGGCTATTTGTTGGAAGTGACGACGAGATAACGGTCATCACAACTTTAGGAGAAAGCAAGCAACGCAAAAGAGGGAGTCACCGCTCTTAGAGTCTTGGCAATTCTGCGAACTCTGATCGGAACAACCATCTCAATTCTTGGTGGGACTGATATTCTAAGACAATTAGTATGCAGGGTGCCGGCGAAACATGTCTGCCTACTCGAAAAATTGGACCATGTCGCTGCACTAGATTCAATCCGATCGGTTCGACACCAGGGAGAGTTAGGGGGAATTCACGGAAATTGGTCGGTCAATAAACAAACAAGTAAAGAAAAGACGATAATAGCAGCGAATGTTAGTGATTATGGGAGTCAAGGGGGGTTTCTAATCTCATGACTGGTACTTCCTCTACGACTACTAAACACTAAACAGCATTCTAAGTTACTAGCACACACACATTCTCCAACCTTCTGGCATCCTCTCCTACCTTCCCCTTCCGGTACCGTTCTCCTGAGATTGAGTCCGTGCCACTGTTGCTAGGCAAATATTTCTGTTTCTAAATGGTCTGACTCGACTAAGTCTATCAAGGGCCGAGGCAGCCACTACAGACTATTGTACAGTACTGTACCTGTATCTCGGGTATGGTCGAACTTCCCCGTGAACCAGTTGGGATCGATGCCACTGTCAAGAAACCCCGAACGAATAAAGAGGTTCTATGCGGAGAACACGCCTCCGGTAGTCCGTATGGCCGAAAAATTGCCAAAAGTCATTGCTATGGGTATTTCAAATCATTACAGCTACTTACATTGATGGTATCTACTCGGGGGTGGATTCATCCTTCAATGGTTATGCCGAGGGTTCTCATATCGCTGGGCAAGTCGTTGGTATTTGACCGCATCTCGGAGGACCATACCATCACTCAACTGCGTCGTCTCCCTCCTAAACAGTTCTTGCCAAGGGGTTTGACTTTCTGGTACGTCATAGCCCCCCCGGTCTTCTAGTGCTTTTCTCCGCTTTTCCAACTTCTCCGTCGAAACAAGGATGTCAACGCGCCGTTGGTTTAGATCAACGCGGAGTCTGTCCCCATCTTGAAGAAGGGCTAAATTCCCGCCTGCTGCTGCCTCGGGACTAGCATTGAGGATGGATGGCGAGCCGGAAGTTCCCGATTGTCGCCCGTCTCCAATGCACGGAAGCGATTTGACCCCTTGTCGCAAAAGCCGCCCAGGCGGGTGCATGTTGACAACCTCGGCGGCACCTGGGTACCCCAATGGACCAGCACCGCGCATCACCAGGATACTCCTATCATCAATGGGGGTGGAAGGGTTCTCAAGTCGGCGATGATAATCCTCCGGTCCATCAAATACTACAACTGTACCTTCAAACGCATTTGGGTCTTTGGGGTCCTCCAAGAACTTCTGTCGGAAAGGCTCCGATATCACACATGTTTTCATAATAGCAGACTGGAACAGACTGCCTCGAAGGTGGAGAAAACCTGCATCTTTCAGAAGTGGTTCGCTATACGGCTTGATCATTCGACGGTCCCAGGTGTGCTTGCCCCGGACATTCTCGGCTACTGTGGAACCATTGCATGTTAAAGTATCCGCATTGAGCTTCCTAGCGTCTAGCAACTCTGCCATTATCGCAGGAAGCCCACCTGCCCGATAGTATTCCTCCCCCAACAGCTCACCGGCGGGTTGCATGTTCAGCAGTAGTGGGATATGAAATCCGAGTCGGTCCCAGTCATCCAATGAAACTTCTACCCCAACATGTTTGGCGATGGCGTTGATATGAATGGGGGCATTAGTACTGCCGCCGATAGCTGTATTAACTACGATGGCATTCTCGAAAGCCTCCCGTGTCATAATGTCGCTAGGCTTCCGATCGGAATGAACCATTTCAACAATGCGCAACCCCGTTTCGTAAGCACATTGGCCACGTTCACGATACGGAGCCGGTATAGCAGCCGACCCAGGAAGAGCCATTCCAAGCGCTTCTGCCAAAGCATTCATAGTTGATGCTGTCCCCATTGTGTTACAATGTCCCACTGATGGTGCGCTTTTACATCGTCAGTGAATGGAATCCCATAGTTATCGATGGACATACCCTCTGGACACATAGTCAATGAATTCCTCTTTGTTGATCTCACCTGCCGCATACATCTCTCTACCCTTCCATACTACCATTCCAGACCCCGCCAGGTCGTTCTTCACGTAACCGTTAAGCATCGGGCCAACGTTCAAGCATATTGCTGGGATATTCTTCAAACAAGCGTCAATTATATGAGCAAACGAGTGAAGACACAAGAGTCACGCACCACCGTAGCCGCGGCCATCAGAGCGGCTGGGGTAGTCTTGTCGCAACCCGTCAGGAGGACAACACCATCCAAAGGATACCCGAAGAGAATCTCTACCAGACCCAGATAGGACAAGTTTCGGTCGATACACGCAGTGGGTCTCCTGCTACTCTCCTGAATAGGATGCGTGGGGAACTCAAAGGCGATCCCTCCGGCAGACCTAATGCCTTCTCGTACCCGTTTTACTAGCTCAAGGTGATGGCGGTTGCATGGAGACAAGTCGGACCCTGACTGCGCTATTCCGATTATCGGTTTGCCGGACATCAGTTCTTCCCGAGTGATGCCATAGTTTAGGTACCGCTCGATGTAGAGGGCCATCATGCCCGGGTCGCTTTCACAATTGAACCAATTAGCCGACCGCAACTTCCGGACTCTTGATGCATTAGCATTTGGCCGGCCATCTTGCATCGATGCTAGAGCTTTCTCAAGCTCCACTGTACGCCTCCGAAGGGCTAGCAGCTCGCTCTCACAGTCCTCAATGTTCACTGGTGGTCGACTGCCCCCGTCACTGCAGGAGCAGCCCTCACACGAGGTTCGTGACTGACACGACATAGCTAGAAGAAGATCTGCGACACTTGATCGTATATTATTTATAAGCAGTCGGTACTAGATCGCCGGCTAGAATGCCATTAGCCACTTTTGTTCTGCGAGTCTCCTTACTGAAATCTCAAGATGGCTATATGTTTTTTCCGTGTGATTATTACCTTTCTTTAATTATTTTCGCTCTTACAGATAGTAAATCTACCTTGAAAGACGAGCTGTTGCGAGATTAAATAACCTAATGCCGAACAATCCGGACAATCTCCGACATCCACAGCCGTATTAATGCCGAAAGCAAGGTTAGAAGAGGTGGCGGGAGATCGGGCGGTAGGAATGCAGGACCATTTAAATAAGGACCGCGCAGGAACCCCCCATCATATCCCCATTCTTCGGGTCAGACAGCTGGATGAATTCTCGGTACGTGTGGTTGATTGTGGGGGCAATTGCTGGAGACCCATCAATCACTCATCTACCCCACGCTAGTATCATCAAGCATCGATGCATGGGGGTGCATCAAATCTGCTGTGTCCATTGATTCCTTCTAGTTATCATATCTATAATTAATTCCGGAGCCATGTACCCCGGCTGCAGATTATGGTATTCAACTTGCAACTCCAGTTGCTGTTATTCGCCGAGGCACCGAGGCTTTGTAATACATACCGATCAATATCGAATTGCGAAGTGCTTATTGCATCATCTTGAAAATCAACAGCGGAGTCAGTTTCAAGAACCCATTTTTTCGATAACATTTCGACGTTAATTCAAATTGGCCTTTCCCTTTCTCAGTGTTATGGTGGGCTCCACTATACGCATTATAGAATCAGATTTCCCATTGGAGGGATATATCCCACCGCGCATGGAATTCGACTAGCTCGACTTGCGTGGCCATAGTCGAAAGCATATATAGGGTTGTGTCACTCACCACCGGAGCATAGGTCTCCCAACGACTGCAGTTATGAGCCGGGGATCACCCAGGCATAACCAGGCCTGGTCTTGAAAGTCACTAAGCTCATATCTATAATCCATGCTTCCTCAACCAGAGTCTATAGCCTAGTGTAAGCTCTCTAAACCAACTCTTGAAGTGCAGTTTCAAAGCAAGAGACGATTGTTGCTACCGCTCTGTTTCAGCAGCAACATAAGCATCATTGTTCGCCATAAGTGAGGAAACTTCTCCACAAGGCTGATATTGAGCAGCGGGATATTCCCCAGAATTATAAATCCCCGAATAGGTTTGCACTTTGCGAGTCAGCAACGAGTAGTGGCGTCTGAGTAATACTCAAGAACGCGCTCGAGTCCTTTCATGTCCTCCCATGTGGTATTCAGTCTCCTCTCTCCGTGTCTTGTGAGCCGTCGACCCATAATCGCGAGCAGAGCCTGTCGATAGGTGATTGTTTGATGTCACACGACCCCTCCTCTCGGCGTCTGTTTTTGGTAGAAGGGATATAGATTCCGAGATTAGTCTCTTAGGAGTCAAATGGATTTGTAATGCTCCTAAATGATAAGGGAGATGAAACAATTTTAATGTCATTCTGAGTTCGTTATGTGTTGGGTAGGCTCTATCTGTCCACTGGTGAATCACCAGTGGTGATCATGATGAGAGCATGTCTTTGGTATAATATTACCTCATGACTCTGTTCTGAGACTAACAAAACTTAGGAAAATCACAGCTTCAATATATACTCACGCCGCCGATGCCATAACAACGAATTACAGCCAAGAAAAAGTACAGAAAGGCTAGTTACAAATCTCCCAGAGTCTTTGGTCATGGGTCCATCCCACACTTTCCCCCCACGGGGGCGACTGATCATCTCCAGAAAGTGGAGCTTAAGGACCCTTTCGAGGCATCGGATGGCGGCATTCCGCAAAGCTGAGTTGGTCTATGTATTCTAGTTCTACCATGCATTATTCACGCCCTGAAATATGGTAACAGTAATGGTCATAAGTCAATACGGATAAAATTTTTGCCACTTTGTTCATAACAAGTGTTTCCCCGTGAACGCCCATGATGCCAGAGAACAGTTGGCCCAAACGCATCCAACAGATCTATTCATCGACGAATGCACAAAACGGTAAAGGTATAATTGCAAGAAGAAAAGGAAATTTAGCCCACTACTGAGCCGCACATTGAGCTGGTTCACCCTCATCGTCATCATCCTCCCAGGCAGAACCGCCGTGTGCGTCCTTAGCACCAAATTCATCTAGATCACCCTTGGGATCATAGTCGACTTCGTCTACAGTGTCGGCCTGAATAGGGGCATCAGGCTTGGGCAGCAGTTCCTTGAGTTTCTCCAGGACCTCAGGGCTAGGCTTCCAGTTCTGGTCGGGGAACTTAATGTTGACGATCAAGTACAGATCGCCGCGTCCGTCGCCACGCTTCATCGGCATACCCTCTCCAGAAACCTTAAGGACCTGTCCGGGGGACAGAACATCGCCCGGCTTCTTGGGGTGTTGCAATTCAATGCCTCGGCCGTCGAGGTGCTTGACCACAACTCGAGAAAAGCCCGTCAAGGCTTCAGCCACAGTAATATCAATAGCAGCAGTCAAATCTGATCCAGCCCTTCTGAAAATGGAATGCTCTTCTTCCACGATGTGGAAAACGATATCACCTGGTTCTTGTCCAGGTACTTGATCGGCTTCACCTTCAAGAATGATCTTATCCCCTTCCCTGCACAGGATGTTAGCGGTTGGCTTGGCCCTTTGATGGCTTATATATATCTCAAGCCTACCTTGCTCCCCGGGGAATGTAGATCTCAAGAATCTTCTTCTCCTCCGTTGTCTTCTTTCCTTTACACTTCTTGCACTTGTCCTTGGGGCTGAAGAATTCGCCCTCTCCATTGCAGGTTGAGCAAGGCACGGTGGATGTAGTAAGGAACTGTCCCATCTGGTTCAAGACCTGCTTGACACCTGTAGACATCATTTGTCAGCAAGTCCAATCCTCGTCTGCACTAAGAGTTCAATTTTCATACCTTGTCCACCGCAGGTAGCACACTGCTTAGCCTGCGCCTTCTCCTTGCCTCCCTTGCCTTGACACAAACTACAAATGACATTCTTGGTGCTCGCAAACTTGACAGTCTTGCCCTTGTACAAATCTTCCAACTTAACCTCATACTTCTGCTCCTCGTTCGGGCTCTTCCGTGGTTTATTCGCGCGCGGGCCTCCAGGCATACCACCCATTCCAGGCATACCGCCCATGCCGCCCATGCCGCCGAACATCTGCGCGAGGATATCATCTAGGTCAGGGCCTGCACCCATACCGGGCTCTCCGGACCCGTTGAAGGCGCCCATTCCATGTGTGTCATACAAATGCCGCTTGTCGTCATCGTAGAGGATATCGTAAGCTTCCTGGACGGCCTTGAATTTGACCTCGGCTTCTTCACGTTCGGCCTCGGGGACTTTGTCAGGGTGGCTTGCGAGTGCAGCCTATCGTTGATTTAATGTGTTAGTGGCTACCGAGGGCGATCAGGATTAAGGTGCAGTACCTTGCGATAAGCCTTGCGGATCTCATCTTTGCTTGCGCTGCTGGCAATTCCGAGGACCTCTAACCAAAGGAATAGTGTTAATTATTTTCCTGGTGACTTCCTAAAACATAAGGATGCATAGTCAGGATATATACCATAGAGGTCAACTTCAGCTTGAGGCACTGCGTTCAGAGTAAGTCAACAAAAGCCAGCAATGAGAGGCGTAGAGGGGAACGATCACATACTTTGAGCGGCTGCGGAGGGTCTCCGACTGTCCGAAAAGAATGGGACTAAACAGAACACAAACGAACGGCGAAAGATAAATCAAATAGGTCTCCGAGAAAACACTATCTCAAGAGACTTCTAAAGAATGAAGAAGGGCGGTAAAGGTAATCCTTGAAGGGTTTGTTGATTGTAAGCGGCAAATGGATAAAATTATTAAAATTCAGTCCGCCTTTCCTAACTTTACTTTTTCCCCAGGTCGGAGTCTCGCCGCAAACCTCCGATGGTTCACAGGCACACTTCCCATCCAACCATTCACCATCGCTCTTGCCCCAGATATTTCCGCATAATTGGGCCCTCTTTCGCGACCATGAGGCGTCCTCATCCCGGGCTTCTTGCCCGTCGTCCGTGGATCTGCACCCAGTGCAGCAGAGCCCGTTACTCCTCCGTTGCGTCAAGCAATACTACTATACGCGCCGGCAACAAAAAAACGAATTTGCCTGATTTCCCCGCGAGAACTCGATTTGCACCGTCACCAACCGGATATCTTCACCTAGGATCTCTGCGGACGGCATTGTTCAACTATCTTTTGGCTAAGCGGACAGGAGGACAGTTTCTGCTACGAATTGAGGATACCGATCAGGTGTGGCGTCAGAACAATTCGTCTGTCGATCGCGAAGGCTGATGGACGAATGTATATAGAAACGTACTATACCCGATGCTGAACAGAGGCTTTATGAGGATCTCCAATGGTCTGGTCTACACTGGGACGAAGGTTAGCATCGTCCGGAAACACAAAGTTGCTCGGAGGTTGACGTGCAGTTTGCAGGTCCTAACGTTGGCGGCCCCTATGGTCCGTATAGACAGGTGAGGCTCTCCAACATGCTTATCGATCTCTACCCAAAGAGCGCTATGTTAAGTTGTTGTTGTCTGTAGTCCGAGAGAACAGCCATCTATCGTACCCACGCTCATGATCTGATAAATAACGGACACGCATATCGATGCTTCTGCTCCGCAGATCGACTCGATACGTTCGCAAGACATCGCAGTCAAGCAGGACTGCCCCCTGGCTACGATAGAAAATGCGCAGAGATATCGGCCGAGGAATCCGAAGACAGAGCAGCGAAGGGGGAGACACATGTGGTTCGGCTGAAGGTGGAAGGATATCCCATGTTTGAAGACATTGTCTATGGGAAGACCGGCCAGAATCGCTCGCCGAACAAGCTGGACTTGATTGACCGAGTGTACGACGATCCCATCCTACTCAAATCAGACGGACACCCGACATATCATCTCGCCAATGTGGTTGATGATCATCTCATGAAGATTACACATGTTATTCGGGGCACTGTGAGTTTCTAGGAGATCATGTCGGAAGTGACTTTCTAACCTGCTCGGGTCACAGGAATGGATGCCCTCTACCCCCATGCATGTCGCTCTATATAATGCTTTCAAGTGGACGCCTCCTCGTTTCGGTCATGTGCCTCTTCTTGTGGACAAATCTGGACAGAAGCTTAGCAAGCGGAATGCCGATATTGACCTCAGCTTCTTCAAGGATACGCAGGGGATTTTCGCCGCCACCCTGGTAAATTTTGCCGCTCTTTTGGGCTGGTCTCACACTCAAAAGTCAGATATCTTCAGTCTTGAAGAGCTAGAGCAAATAGTATGTCCAGAACTTTTTTTTATGGTTTTAATGCGCAACACAGCAGGCATTAACTCATATTTAGTTTAACCTCAAAATTACCAAAGGTAACACCGTTGTTGCCTTTGAGAAGCTTTGGTTCCTGCAGAAGGCACACGCCCAGCGCTTTGCAACGAACGGTGGCTTCGAGTTTGAGGAGATGGTTACCAGAGTCTCCAAGGCTGTGGAGGCGGCATTCCCTTCGCAACAGCTGTACGGACCCTTCCATTCGATTCCATTATGTCTCAGTCTAACCCATGGCTATAGCGCACCCATCCTTCAATCTCGCTCATTAGCAGACTATCTTCCTCTTCTCCTCCGCGCAGATGCCAAATCTTATACGAATGCATCTGAGTTCGTCCAACGTAACTCCACCTTCTTCACCACTGCTCTTAATAGACCTCCGTATGCGCCAGCTGCCTCCGCCAACAAGTCCCCATCCCAACCCGTCGCTATTACAGCTCTCCACACAGCAGCTGCAGCCCTCGGACTTGTACCTGAAGCCCACTGGACCATTGAAACCCACAAATTCAATATCACATCCTACGACGGCGCCTCCGCTATCCTCCCTGAAGAATTGGGCGCAGGCGCTTACGGGTCAGCTGAGGAAGCAGAAAAGGCCCGAGTCGCTGCCGACAAAACCTTCAAGAAGGAACTCTACCACTATCTACGATGGGCATTTTCCGCTTCCGCACCGGGACCGGGCATCCCTGAAACTATGGTGATTCTAGGTCGTGCTGAGTCTCTGCGACGACTTCAGGAGGCGCGGCAGATGACTCTGGGCTTAGTGAATGAGTCCGCTGGTCCAACTAGGGTGGCGAAGAGCCCTCAATCTGGTGAAAATCAAGATAGAGCCTGGATGGGTTCACTTGCTCCCAAGTCATAATTGCTGCCTTTGGATAATTCATTCGATCTGATGTATATTAAATGTACAATTCTTTATTATGATGTGAATTCCTGTAAACTACACCAATTCAATGAAAGGCCTACCTTGATTCCATACCGGTAACCATTCCATATCTTCTTCATAAGAATCAATCCATAACTTCTTTTCTTAACCCCCTGGCCCTACCATGCTATGTTGCCCCCTCAAAGCATACGCTCAGTACAGATTGAAGCTAAAGGGCGTCACTATATCAGGCTATTCAGATGGCTCATATTTTCAGATACTACATTACGGCTATCATCTCTAAAGATCAAACCCTGAACAACTTCAGCAGTGAACCTACACGCAAATTTCCATATACCCATCTGGAAAGCAGTCTCTTTATTGCCATGTCGAACAGTACTCTAAAAAAGGGCCCTTTCTTAGGCAGAATCCCCCAGGGATCAAAAACAAGGAGAAATGTGCTAGAACATGCATGCCCTTTTAACACTTCTAAAGTATTTATAACCCCC